>CM034155.1:250366950-250604283 GCA_019776745.2 Taxus chinensis | reverse complement strand
TCAAGCAATGGAAATATTATATCATTATACAAAATGGGTCCATCTACTAGCATAAACTTGTCATCCTTCACATTTCATTTTAATACGTTAGCAGCAAATGTTTTCTTGACACATTCTGCCATGATAGAGACCTCCCAATCATCATAAATGACAAAACAAAAAATGGGCATTCTAGAAAAAACAACTACATTCTACTCCCCCTCTATATCAAAATCATAATTTGAGACTTTCCTTACGCATTTCTGTTATTGATCATACAACTCAAGTTATCTGAAGAACTTCAACCCATGGTAGTTTATCTCAACCACACAACCACCCCAAACTAGATTTTTTTGAAATTACCTCCTCCTGAAACACCACATTCTACCACAAATAGTCGTGAGAAATCTGAAATGGAAAATACAAGACACGAGCTAAAAACCTTCTTAATCTTATCAAAAGTTTCTTGAGGTCTACCCCTCCATGCATGAGCTCATTTCATTGCCATATGTAAACGTCTCTTAACAACCTTTCCATCATAGCTGCATAAGCTAAAGAGTCTCCTCAACAGAGTTAGTGTGATGGTAGATGCCCAAGCTCGACAAACTTGAATCCTCTTATCATCCACCCTCCTACCTTGGTCATTAATGACATGGCCCAAAGATGAAACGTTTGTGACCACAAACTCACACGTAAATGCATTTACAACCAAAGTCTGTTGCTCTAGAATTCCCATGATCAATTTTAGGTGCCTTAGATGATCCTTCCCTATTTGGCTACAAATAAAAATATTCTCAACAGATATCAAAACAAATTGTTTCAACTAACCCTTGAATACCTGATTTATCATAGATTGGACAGTGGTTGGTGTATAAGTCAAATTGAATGGCATGACCCAAAACTCGGTGTGTCCAATAAGACATCAAAAAAATTGTCTTGTGTACATAATCCTTGCAAACAAAAATATGATGGTTGCTAGATCTCAAATCGGTCTTTGAGAAATGAGGAGTAATAATGGCATGCTTACAGCCAACGTTCAACTCTATGGCATATTGGAAACCTCTATCTAATAGCGATCCTAGGGACATACTATTGAACACCAAACTATGTTGTATTGGAAGCCTTTGAATATCAACATAAAGACTATGTTGTTTACCAAAAGATGAAATAGTTTGCATGCTCTCCACCACAAAGCAACTTGTTGTCCAATCAACTTGGAATTGAGAGAAGAGATCCTCTTTCCATTTTGTACACTTCAAAATATCACATGGATCCCATTTACAAAAAACAATCTTGAATAAAAGAGTCCACATGTCCCATATTGCACATTGTATCCCTTACTCTATCACCCATTTTAGCATGCTTTTCATGAGAACATGAATTTTGCAGTGACATAAGATGAAGCAACAAATCTGAATTATGATCCTCATTTCCATACCTTAGACTACCAACAAGGAGCTCACCTTTTGGAAATTTGAAGGATGGTGCATGTTCCTCCATGGTTTGCTTCCTTTCAATTTTTTGCAACTCTGATTTTTCTTCTTTCTCATGCTCCACAAACAATTCCTTCCTTGACTTTTGGAGGTTTTGTTGTATCTAACTCTTTTTTTGGTTCTTCATCTGACAACACTTCTCCATGTCCTTTGCCTAGACAACTATAGTTTGGCTCCCAAGGTTTTTTGTTGTCCTCTTTCCGAGAAGTCTTGGGCAATTCAGCCATCATTTCTATTGTTATGGTTCCAACTTTTCTTCACATTGATCAACCACACTTTTAGCTAGTCCACTCGCTGCCAGCAAAACTTCCAACTCTTCCTTTCTCATATTGGCCAATAAAATTGTTAGAAGTGGCTGGAAAATATCATCACTCTCATTCCGAGTCAATGACATAATTGTTTGCATTGATGCAATAATATTTTCTGCATGATTCTTATGAATTATAACAAAGAAATGTTCAAACATTAGGAGAATAAGATCATCACATTCAAGATCTAACATTAGAACACGAGATCTGATTTTTGCCATTGTTTCTAGAATAGTGGTCTTCCTAGTAAAAGGACTTTTGATGTCATATAGACCCTCAAAACTTTCCACCATCAGCTGAAATATTTACCTCATGGTGTTGTCACTATATAGTTGTTCCAGAGTTATTATCCTTGTAATTTCAATAATACAAGTGATAGCTACAAGTCTCACAACCGGACCTGAGTGCCTCGACACCTTGGGCTTAACCAAATAAGTCAATGATGGATTCATGGCCAAAACATAGACTTATATATCCCGATTGTCTTATCATGGACAAACAGTTTGCCACTTCCTCCAAAATACTTAGTAGAACATTTTTAAATAAAATGGTTGCTCCAGTTTCCTCCTTACTTTGCAAAGCTATGTTCCCAAATCATCTTTTACTCATTAACTCCATGATTTTTGTTAGAAACACAAGTTGCAAAAACAATTGTGTTGTCTCTTACCGTATAAGCTAGGAAGATTTGTGCTCTAATACCACTGTAATGTCCCCTTAGGGAAAATAAAGAGACTATGGAAAATCCACACAAATCCTAAGTCCAAAATTATGACGACAATCTAATTTTTATTTTAAACCCTTACAAAAAAATACAACAATCTAAAATCCTCATTTATTCATCAAATAACCATGGAGCAACAATACCCAGAAGGCCCAAAACCTTTAAGAACCCTCTAGACACATCAAGAAAATAAATTTTTTAACAAAAATTTGAATTTATTTTTATTTATTTTGCACCTAAAACTGGAAGGTAAAATAACTGACCATTTGATACAAAATCTGCAAATTGGAAGGCTGGAAAGGATGTAGTAGGGCATATTTAGGCCTTGTGCAAGAACTAGCACCAAAAATAACCTTTTTCACAACTGAACTATCCTCCTAAGGGATTCGTTACACCTCCCTACAATTTAAGCCAGCCCTAAAATTGTGCAAAAACTGTCCAAAAATTGTCCCAAGTGAATATTACCTGATTGGTGGTTGTTCCAACACAACAAACTCTAAAAAATTGATCTGCAAATGATGCCCTAGCTACCAAAATCTGAAATCTGATCCAAATTGTGCCCTGAGTGATAATTCTGATATGATCTTGCAAATTTGTTGATTTTAAGCCCAAATGTAGTGCCTAATTGGAACTACCTCATAAGATTAGTGGGTTTTAGTCCACAAATATGAATACACAGGGGAGTCTTTGTCCTCAAATGCGGATTGCAAAGGAGGGTTTTCGTCCTCAAACACGAAAGTTGTAGCAACACCTCAAACTTCAATGTCTAAATAGATGAGAGCAAAAAGATCTATCCAAATGACCCATCAAGTTTCAACACTCTTTTATAACTTTACTTTCGCTTTTCCCAAATAAAAGCCTCCAAAAGCAATTTCTATTTATATTCCTTCGTTATAGCTTGTTTTTTCAGAAGTAACTTTTTATAATAATAAAACATAAGTATCTTTTATAAAGTTACTTTTTCGACACTTACATTATTAATTTTATCATGCTTTATTTGAAAAAAGAGACATGACATACTAGTGCTTCAGCCAACCCATTGACTCTTGGATATTATGAAGTGGATTTAGTATGTTTTGAATTTAAGATATCCAAGATGTGTTCAATACAAATTTTAAATAGGTACGTTCTCTAATCACTCGTTAGAGCCAGTGGAAATCCAGATTTGGAATATATTTATGTATAAGGATTTATGTACTTTTTCCATATTTATCATTTATTTGGTAACACTTTCTTTAACTTTGACCCATTCCACTAATTATTCACTGGTAATTCATAAATATATGCAGCTTCATTTCCTTGATGGATGTTTAAGAAATTCAACTAAGTAGTCAATTCGGGTACGGTACGGGTATGGGTACGAAGTACCCGATATGTGGGTATGGCAATTGTTTTTTGCCTTGGATACGTCCGTACAAAAAATATATAAAGAATTAAAAAAATATAGAAATTATAGCTTAATAAATCAGAAATTACAGACATTTGTCATTATTAATGATAATAAACATATAGTATGCATATAACAAACAAAATAACCACAAAAATGAAAATATTATATGAATGCCAAATGTCATAATAATCAAATATCTCAAATGTGATGTATTGGTCATAATCAATTACATCAAAATTAATATTCATAGTCATATTGCTCTTCATCAAGAGCATTAATATCAACATCATGTGGTGCACTAGAACCACAAGGACTACCATTCCTGCTAACTCCACCACTCTTACCAACTATATTATGCCTCCAAAGAGAGTCAACGTGAAACAATCATTGGTGTGAAAGGGGAGAATTCAAGTCAACATCCTTGGGATTTATATCCCAGTTCTTTGACAACCCCTCATTGTAATCAGGCTTCTTGTGGGAGATAAGGCACAAGTTCGAGTGTGTGTAGACCTAGTCCTCAGCCTTTTTTGCTTCAAGTTTGTGCTTCTATGAGTGGATGAAGTGGATGAGTGGATGAAAAAGTTCGCACCACCCTATTAGCCAAGCAAAAACAATATGTTGACAATTCATTGTTGTCGATTAAGGATCATGGGCAAAAACGAGGGTCTCCATCATTTCTGATAGATGGAAAGATGCAAGTAATAGGCCTCTTATTAATGTGATTACAATGTGCCCTAATGGGGAAATGTTTTTGAAGGTCGTTGATTGTGAGGGATGTGTGAAGGATGGGAATTTCATTGCCAACATCCTCTTTTAATCCATTGAGGCAGAGGGACATCAAAACGTCATCCAAGTCATCACGGATAACACAAAAAATTGTAAGGCCGTAAAGATGTTGGTGGAGGCGATGTATCCACACATTGTTGGACACCTTGTGTTGTCCACTGACTCAACCTTGTGCTTCAAAAGATTGGCAAAAAAATCTGTGGATAGGCCAAGTGTATGTCGAGGGAGGAGATGCATATGTTCATCACAAACCATCACCGCTCCCAAGCCATGTTTAGAAACTTCTCTTCTTTGGAGCTGTGAAGGTACTTGTAAATTTCTTATTTTTATTTTATTTAGTAAATTGTAATTTTTTTTAGGTTTTATATTTGTTTAATACCTAGTACCTACTTGCAGATTTTTTATTTTCATAATTTAATTTTCTTTTGTTTAATTATTTTAATAGGTTGTTGAGACAAGGTTTGTTTCTCACACAATTGTCTTTTGTTTCTCACACAATTGTCTTAAGACGAATTGTGAAGGTGAAAGAGCCACTATAGCGCATGGTCATAAGCACTAGTGGGTTGCATGGAAAGAGTCAAGCAAAAAACAGGCCAAAAGATTGAAAAATATGGTCTTAGATGATGATTGGTGGGGTTGTGTAGACCATTTGTTGAGTATCACAGATCCCATCATGAGCAGACATGGATCATCCATGTTTCGGAGAAGTTTATGACGACATCAACTCAATGATTGAGAAGATAAAAGTCATCATTAGTGAAAAGGAGCAAGATCCAGAGGAATTGTATTTCAAAGAAGTGTATTCAATCCTCATCGATCGGTGGAACACAATGACCACCATGCTACATCTCCTTGCCTTTGCATTAACTCCTCCATTTTATAGCACAAAGTTTCTTTCTTTATCAAGGAAGGTCGCACCACATAGGGATGTAGAAGTGGCCAAAGGGTTCAAATTGGCATTAGCCAAAATTTTCCCGATCTTGAGGTAGAAGACACATTTATGACCAAGTTTGGGAATTTCATCACCTCCCAAGGTCAAAGCCTTAGCGCCATGTGGGACAAATATAAGAAGGATGTGCATATGTGGTGGCACCTCCATGGCCAAGCAACACCAATTGTTAAAATATTGCAATCAAGGTCTGTCATAGGTAAGTTTAATATTATTTTGAATTTTTAACATTTTTGTTTAAAACTTGAATTTTAACTTTTACGTTTTCATAAATTTTAATATGGGTTGCAAGTTCATCTTCTTGTGAGCGGAATTACACCGTCCCTTAGAAACATTTTAGGCCCTCGTTCACTGATCTTATCATGTCCTTCGAATATGGTGATCTAACCACATTGAAGGAAAACCCGTTAGCATACAACCAATGATCCACAAGATCTCTCACCTCATTTTGAAAAGACCTCTCCAATGTTCATGTTGTTCTACTTCTCTTGCTTGAAGGACTATCTTCATCCTGTGTGGGGGGTGATGGCAAAAATGGATTTCTTGGGCCACCACAGCAGAACCGCTAGTAGTTTGTGAAACCATTGGTGGCTTCCATGATCTTGTCCCTTTCTTTAACAAAGGGTGACCCATTTTCATGGCGTAGACTATTTGCTTCCTTTTGCTCCTTGATAAATTCAAGATTTTGCATTTTTGACATGTGTCCCCTTACATCCTCTTAAGACTCGTATTAGGTATGTGACATAGGTGAGCCTTCACCCGATTATTGGTGCATAGCATTGCACCAATTGCATCTCCATTTAGCCCCCCCCCCCCACCACTTTAAACCAAACTTAGAATTGTCATGTGCCTCTAAAGTGGAGATTGTTCATCATGTTCAAGGTGAAATTGCTCTTGACCCACTGACCCAAAACTAGTTGACATTGTGGTTTTAAAAAATGTAGCTGCAAGTTAAATAAATATGCAAAACTATAACAAAAAACAAAACAAAAACCCTACAACTTAGGGGGGAAATCAAGATTAAAAATCTTATCTAATGGGCTCCTCAATCACCTTAGGAATACAATTGCAATGAAGTTTGATGAAGCTTCAACCCTGGATGAGCAATGGAAAGTAAGTACACAAAGAGGAAAATAAACAGGATAGTTTTTGCATTTTTGTTTTGTGGTCTTTTATCTTTGTTTTTTTGTGTTTGAGTTACCTTTTAGCGTTAGAATTACTATTTTATTATATTGTGTTTTTATGTTGTTTTTAATGAATAAGTAAAAAAAATTAAAAACCCATTTTTTCTATGGGTAACCGTTGGGTACCTCTTGGGTACTTCTACAGACCTACCCAGATGTACACGTATGCCCAAGACATACCCAAAAGGGTACCATACACATACCACGTCTCAGGTACATACCCAAGATGGGTACAAGGTTGGGGGGGAGAATCAACTTTTTATGAGAACAAAACCTGATCAAATAGTTTTGGTTGTGTAATGAGCCCTTTTTCAGGACATTAATTAAATTAAATTTGGAAGACCTTTAATCCACCCTTCCCATGAATTAAAGGATAAAAAATTGGGAAAATGTCATAACTCCTTTATTTTTAAATTAAATATTAATTCTCCTCTTATGTTTTTATTTAAAATAATAAAAAAGGGGAAATTAATGTTTTAATTGGAGTGTGACTTTCCAGAAAAGAAGACCATTTTAAAAGTAACTCTACTACATGAAAATTTGTGCCAAAAAGATGAGGGAATCTTGGAGATTTGAAAAAGAAAGATATAAAAGAAGATGGTGGCTACCCCTTGAGGGCATGTTGTTGATTTTATTCGAATTATCTTCATGCTTGAAAAGGGATGTATGCCCATGAGATCTCATAATATAGGTTTTATCAATACCACCATATTTTGGAGAGTGTGAAGCCTTCTTGTGTTATTGTTGAGTGAATTTATATATAATATACGCTCCTAAGGCTTGGTAACTTGATCTAGAGGTTGGCACATTTATTTAAGGACAAATATGCATGTATCTTATTTATTTTAGAGTGGATCTTTGAAGGGTTTGAGCTATTTTACTATTGTTTTTCATTATTGTGTTTTCCTAGCTATGGCGACTTGAATGGCATGTTTTATTGGCAAATAAGCTAGATCTGAAATCTGGTTTACATTAGCATTTATTTATGAGCAAGGGAAGTTTATTTAGAATATTTGGAAGCTTGGAAAAGAGCTGAAATAATTTAAATTTTTTTCTATAACCCTAGCGACTAAATCTGGGATTTCTGGGCTTGTTTTGGAAGGGTTTTCATGATCAGAAAAATTTGATTCTTAATGCATTGAAAAGGTCTAAGAATCTAGTTTATTATGCACTTTGTTTCATGTGACAAGACAGAGTATTGGCTAAGTTATGAATTTTTTAAGTTTCAACTATCTGTAAGCTATTTTAATTTAATATTTGCTGCTATAAAAACCAAAAGTGGAAAAGATTTGGATTTCGATTGATTCTCACATCTCACTCATCACCTTGGCTACATTCAACCCCATTTTGGGTTGTATTTAGCTGACATTGGGTTATTTGAGATTGAATTAAAAGGATCTAATCCTTCTTGGTTCGATTTGTGTTGAAGTTGTTGCAATTTTCCATTTGTCCAAAAAGAGGACATCACAGTGGTATCAAAGCATCTTTCCTCTACTCTTGTGGGGGTGTTTTGGGATGCAAGGAGATAAAGAGCCATTATACTATAAAAGGAGAAATAAGGAATCAAGTGAAATTCCTTCAAGAGTTGATGCAGAATTGTGGCAAGGAGCTCCAAAAGACTATGAGTGAGCAAATGTCCAAACTTATCAAAGATGCTTTGGGTACGGGCAAATCTCCAAATCCCAATGGAGAAGAGAGCTCACATAGTGGGGAAAGGAGCTCTACACAACCCCCTCCCTAGTTCCTCAAAGGCACTTTCCTTCCTAAGGAAGCCCATAGAAAAATTGCGGAGCCATCAATGGTAGAGGCCATTGAATCTTACAACATTGAGTACGGTACTTTGCATCCGGCCACTAGGGCCATATTGACAGTTCATGAGTTATGTGCATTGAGGATGGGCAAAAAGGCCAAGAAGGCCAATAAGCAACCCCACAAGGATCTTCAACAAAGATTGGGAAAAGTTTCACTCCCAAGCTTTGATGGGTCTAGCAAGATCTTGGTTAGAGCATGGTTGCAAAAGATGGAGACCTATTTCTCCCTTAACCCCATGCATGAAGAAGAGGCCCTTAAGTTTTTTACTCTTCACTTGGAGGGTATGGCACATGAATGGTGGTTCCATGGCATGCACACACAAGGGCATGACTGATCCACACCATGGAGGAGTTTAGCAAAAGGATCATGGAAAGGTTTGACCGGAAAAATCCGGAGATACACTTTCGGGAACTAGCACAACTCAAGCAAGTTCATGATGTTGAGGAGTATGTGGCGGATTTCCAAACAATTGCAATCATGGTAACGAATGTTAGTGAGAAGAGATTGGTAGTCCTCTTCACGAAAGGCTTGGTAAGAGCATTTAATCCTCTTTCTTTACAAGATGTTATTGCTAACACTTTAGATTTGGAATGTGTAGCTTATAGAGATGATTTGGGACCAAGAGGACAGCGTATTAATGCCACTCATTCGCTGTCCAAAAATAGAATTCAAGGACAGCCAAGATCTGATTTGCAAAAACCCATGCAAGCACAAGGGGGACGGCCCCTTGGGTCATCAAAAGAAGCACCAAAAAGGCCAACTCAGCCCTATGTGCCACCACATAGGAATCAGCCCCAAAATAGCATGCAAAAAGACATAAGGGATGAGTTGAGAAGGAAAGGTTTGTGCTTTGATTGCAAGACTCCTTAGACAAGAGACCATAATTGTAAGGGTAAAGGTCAAATTCATTTTATTGAGGTTGATTCAATTTTTGAAATTGATTTAGATTTTAGTGATACTAATGATGTGGTTGATGAGGTTGTTGATGAGCATGCACATGAAGAAGAAGGAAAAGAAATGGGAGGCACACTTGCTTCTCTTTCCGGCACTCCCAAATACGTTCCTTTCCGAGTGGAAGGTATGTTACACAAGCACAAGGTAACCATCCTAATCGATAATGGGTCAACTCACAATTTCATTAGTGAGAGGTTGGTAACAAGGTTTGATTTGTATATTGAAGATTTCCAAGGATTTAATGTCACCATCACAGATGGATTTGTTATATCATGCACTAGAAGAGTTCCCAAGCTTTCCATTTCCACAGGTGATTATGAGCTTCTTGATGATTTTTATATGATTGACATGGAAGATATGGATCTTGTATTAGGAGTGCAATTGTGATTTTTGACTGTTAGTCTGATCGCATTTAAACATAATGAATCACTTCCAAACATCACAAATCATTCTAGATTGTCATGAATCACTTGCTCCACTGTCCTAGAAAACATGTTTCTTCCTTCTACTACGAATCTTCACGACTTTTTTCTTCGAACTTCTCTAGTCGGTTTTTCGGTTATCTCCACCATTACTTTCCTCGTAGAGTGCTCACATCCCTTCTGGTTTGGGCGGCTCACATCTTCACAAAAATCATACATGTCCCAAAAATTTTGAAACTCTTTTTTTGTTAAAATGTCTCACCAATTCATCTTTCCCCACCATTCTGAGATGTCATTTGTCTGTCGTGGCCTCCATAACCTAGTCGTTGACTATTGTAACAGTGTTGTTGCAATTCTATCTTTGTTGATGTCTCGCTGCACTTCACACACCTATCTGACTTCGCAAAATGCTTTGTAATGCTTAATTAGTAATTTTAATTTAATTATTTAAATTTGATTAATTAGTAATATTGATTCAATTCAAGTATTAATTAATTAATGTTACATAATTAAATTAATGTCATTATTTTATTTAATTAATTAATGTTTTTATTTATTTTTATAATAAATTGGTGTTATTAATTTTCTTAATTGAATTCCAAATTTAATTATTCAATTAATGATATCAATTTTATAAAAATTAATTAAAAGTCGAATTGGCAGTGAACGTATTGTCCCCCTTTTCCGAGGCATTTTCCATTGGGGTCTCGAAAAAGGGGGACATTACAATCAAATTGATGGAAAAGTGGGATTTTTCTCCCACTTCTCCATTTGGAGCACTTGGCAATCGGGTAAAAGTTAAACTGCTTCCCACAAAACATACTATTGAGATATTTCCTCGGGGAGTTTGAGGGGAAATTTGTCGAATGTATAATTTGTCATTTGTCCAAATGAAACCTGTTTCCCCACTTTTCCCCTCTCTCTTCATCCCATTCCGGTATTTAATTCCCACTTCACGTAGATGAGGGTAACTATTTTCAGAGGCAATAACTAATTGGTTTCTTCTCTCATTTCTTCTTTCATTTCTCGCATGTCAAAGAAGCTCGTGTTCACGGAAAGAAAGAAGCAGCAAGATTTCTTTGCATTGATCCAATCAAGTTTTTGTGAACCATTGACAACGGATAGTTGATAACACATAGTCACAGAGCATCCAACAAGGACGATAAGTGTATGAACTGGTAAATGAATAAAGATTTAGATCTTGTAATTTATTTCTAAACATGTGAAGATCTGGGCACCTACAGCAAGAAGATAAAAAGTCAATGAGAACACGAGACTGCAGACCTGCGTAGGGAAGAAAAGATAATATTATTTGCAAGAAAATGCATTGAATGGAGTCTTAAGCCTGCATCAAATTCTTTAAACATGTACAAAGAGAATACAAAGCTAGGTGCTAAAGACAAAGAAGCCAGTAGCTAACAAAGAGAGGAAATGAAATTGCAAGTAAACAAAAATCAGGAGAACACACAAGAATAGCAATCCTGCACTTGAGAAAAATAAACTAAACAAATCTGCACTAAAAAAATAAAGGGAGATCCAAATAGATCCTGTCAGAAAAGAAATAAATAAAAGATATCTAAGCCCCCGGCTCACAAATGAAAACATGCAAAGAAGTCTGAGAATTAACACATAGTTGAAAGAAATTAGCTCCAAGAAATTAGCTCCAAGCCCAAGCCGCAAGCATGAGGATCCTAAATGATTTATGCCGAGTCTGGATGCCTAGACAAAGAAACCAACATTAGTACTTGCAAATAAATAAAAGAAGCTTAGGCACCAAGATTGGTGAATGTGTTGGAAGGAGAATCCTCAAAAACCAACACCCAATAAAAAATTCCATGATAAAGACAAATCAAAATCTTGCACCAAATCCAATACCTGCGCAAGAAAAGACAATGAAGTCAGGAAGATACAAATCCAATTTCCAAGTGAATACGTGAAAATAAGGAAATTAATGCAAATTTTGTGCTAGACAAGAGGAAAAGCCCGCAGGAATGGAGAAATAGAAGCTCAACGCAAACTTGTTTGAAAAGTGCATGAAAATCCTCAAATAAATGCCCTGATAACTTTGTATGGAAGTTTTGGGAGTCTCGAGGGTGCAGATCGTGTTTTCTAGCATGGATAAAAAAGATTTGGTCTCCTAAATGCAATGATTTCAGCTTATACTTCAAAAGGCTGACAGTTTTGCAATTAAGTAATGTTGACGTTGAGTAATCTGCAACCAACATCCTTCTCGTCTGTGCCAAAATTTTGCAGATTTTTGTTGAATATTGTAACTATAAAAGCGTTAGCAGACGTGCATGCAAAATGTGGAAGAATTCGCATGGCATGCCAGCTGTTTGACAAAATGCCTCAATGAAATGTACACAGAATACACTTAATAGCAAAGATGAGAAAGGGCGCGACCAGTTTTTCATTCATTCTCATTCAGACAAAGGAGATATATGCGAAATTGGATAAATTGTCTTTGGAAATGAAGGTAGCAAAATATTTTCCAAATTCAAGACAAGTCATAGAAAAATAATTGTTCCTCTGCCATCAAAATAAATGTTTACAATTGCATTTGGATTGTTGAAAAATACACCTCAAAGAATTATAAAAGCCATCAAGATGAGTATGTGTTGATTGCCACTCAACAATCAAGTCCATCTCCAAGATTATTACAATACCAATTACTGTAAGAGATGTGGGCTAGATTACTCAATCAAGCAATTATAAGAGGTGTTGTAGAAGCTTGTCAAGTAATGAAGAAAGTTGGTTTTAAGTTGTACCCAGGAGATGGGGTTAACTTACTCATAGATACAATATGTCTTCATTTTATAGACAACACAAGAATTGGCAACTTCAGGTGTTGAAATTCTTGGAGATGAGGATATGGCAAAGACATTACTTGGTGCTTGTAAAGATACAACGGAAATTGTTCAACATGCTTATGATCGATTATTATCAAATGGAAGCTTTTTACTCTCTCCATCTCTTCGTAGCGGTTCTCGTGAGCGGATACTCACGGCCCTTACACAAAGGATGGGATCAAATGCCAATTAAGCCTGCAGTGGACCCTGTGAAGAGGAACTTGTTTTTAATAATGAAATGATAAATACAGGCATACAACCAGACAAGCTCACCTTTCCCTTTGTGTGTAAATCTTGTGCATCGTTAATGGTACTAGAGGATGACGAAGAACTCATTGTAAGATAATTAATGTAGATCTTGAGTCTGGTGTTTTTGTGAGAATTATTCTTGTAGCTATGTATGCTAAATGTGGAAAAAATAATGTTGCTCGCCAATTGTTTATAATGTGTATCATGGAATGTAATAATTGCTACATATGCACATAATGGGCAAAGCCCAAGGAGCCTAATTCTATTTACTTCAAATAGATACAACTACAAAGTGTCATAGCTGACTGAGCAACCATTTAGAGTGTTGTCTCTGGTTATATGATCAAGCACAATTTATAGATATTGAATGTCAACATGTATCTGGAATGTAATAATTGCTACATGCACATCAAGCCCAATCAGCAATAATTCTATTGAATTCTTCAAATAGATACAACATACAAAGTGTGCTATAATGTCTGAGAGAATGATGCAACCATTTAGAGTGAAAAAGTGCCTCTGACCGGAGCTATTATGAGTCAAGCACTTGAAAAAGATCAGTTATTTTTTATCCTCAATAATGAATAATTGAATTCTAAAGTTGAAGATTACCAAGGACTTGAACTTGCTCAGAATGAAGATGGCGAGATGTTTGGATCCCCTATCAGACATACTATCTTATACAATTATTGCAGAATACAAATCTGGTCATTTAACGTTCAAATCATGAATTGCAAGATTACCAAGGAAAGCCAATGTATCTTTCTTGTACAGAACGAAGATGGCATACCTTGTGGGATCCCCTAAGACATTAGATGAGATAGTTATTTTTTATCCTCTTAATAATGCAATTCTATCTTAATTGACGAAAGTTGCAAGATTACCAAGGAAAGGTGTATCTTTCTAACTTGCTCAGAATGAAGATGGCGAGATGTTTGGATCCCCTATCAGACATACTATCTTATACAATTATTGCAAACAACATCATACCTTGTGGCAAGCTCAATTAGCTCGATGGAGATATTTCTTATTGGCAAGCCAAGATGGTGCAACAAAATATGACAAGATGGCAAATTATGAATTCAACAAGGCAAATGTACAATGGATGCAAATAAAGTAGCTCGCCCATGAAGTGAGAACTACAAAAGAAGGATTGAAGATGTGTTCAAGCTACAAACCTGATTGATCTCAAGTGATCACAAACTAAACAAGTGTTTGTTGCGCATTTGAAGCAAATAACCAAGCTACAGATTCAGGTCCTTCGTGGAGTGAGAGATCATGAAACACACCACAAATCCAACATGGTCAATGAGTTCATTTTTTGTACAATCGAGATAGGCAGACTCTTGGCCCAATGGATATGGCATTGATCATAGGTGTCATGCTCCTAATCTAGGTGTCATTTTGGTGTCTAAGTGTGTGTCCATGTCATTCCAGTGGCATCCACATGTACCCCGCTTTATTATTGTAATAAATATTTTTAATTAGGTCACTTATGTGATAAAATTGTGTTATTCTAATAAAGTCACTTTACTTTATTAAAATAAAGTTATAAATTATAATGTGACCTAATTGTCCCCTAAAGTGATGTCGTGTAAACCCTAACTACCTTATAACCAACTTTTGGGTTATAAAAGGAAGTGAGAGCTCATTTGTAAAAAGGTCTTGAAGGTTGGAGGAACTTTGTGTCCTAGGGTCTCAAGGTAGGGAAGTTAATAAAACGGTGTTTAGGTACTTTCCATGGAGATTGATCATTGTGAAGACTTTGTTGAAGAGATAGCAAGGAGACTTTGTGTTCCTTTCAAAGAAGAAATGCTTGTAGAACTTTGTGTCTTGAGATTCTTATTGGTTATGTTTGTTCTTATGTCAAATGTAATCTTTCATTTCCTTCCTTTTCCTGCAAAGTACTAACATTCAATCTCTTTACTTTTATGGAGTACTTTCTGGCATGTACGTATAATTTTTGGTTCAAATTTAATTGAAGAACACAATAAAAACAATAATTTTTATTCATATGGGATTATATTCAATATATTTGAGACAATGATACATTACAGAGATTTGATATATATAGGTTTACAATCTCCTCGTATGAAGGAGTCAAACCTTATCAAATATATCAAGACCCTTCCTAAAATCTCTCATATTTCCTGCACATCTCAACTATCCCCAATATCTCTCAAACAAGCCCATTATTCCCTCATGATGAGTTGTCAAATACAACTCGTCATTCACTCACACAATGTAATATCTAAATATTACATTTTACAAATAATAACTCACACAAATATTATCCAACCCATATAATAATGTGAGCACTAACATATAGAATTCCTAACAGTACGAATAAGATTTGTGTTTGCTTGTTATTGCATGCTCCCTCTCTCCATTCTTTTCCACTATCTTTCTCTCTTCTATTCCTTTCTCACTTTCCTTTCTTTCCCCTTTTGGGTGCTTTCTAGGTTAAAAGTATCCAAAACCCCGCAAACCCATCATACAAGGGAGCTGCCCCTCTCAAACGCAAAGGTTAGATCACCCTATCAATAGGCGATCTCTCCAATCTTGCAAGTTTTATGTCGGATAATGCAAGCCAAGCTGTGAGGAGACCGAGTAAACCAAAGTGACATAAAATCTTGCCACAATACCTTAGCATGAAGTCTAAGACTATGCAATGTTTTGCTTCTTCAAATCGATTTTCGAAAAACTCTTCTCCCTTGCAATGTTTGTACCCTTCTCCTAGGGCTTCCTTGACCAATTATAAACCTCTTCCTCCCTATTTGCAGTTTGTATCCTTTTCCCAGGGCTTCCTTGGAATTATGTTTCATTCATACTTGACTAGGGTTTCGTCAAATGCTAGCTTTGATACAAATATTAATAAGTATTAAAGAGAGAAAGGTAGACATATGGCACACTAAAATACTTGTGTGCTTTTGTCTTTTATTAATCAAAAGTAGTTACATACTCAAGTGAGGAAATTATACGTGAATAATTGAAGTACATTAACAAATATTTAATTACTTAATTTTAAATATCTTCAGTACTTATCTTAATATGTCCCAAGTAATAGCTTCAATTGAAGCCTTCTCCTTTGGCTTATATGTCTTAACACTGGTACAACTCTCTTTTATTATCAATTTTCCTACCTTTTTTTTGTGAAGCTTCTACATTTGGAGTCGAAATAAATAAATTCGAATATTTATTCTAAGCTCTAATTAAGTTTTTTTACCCCAATTTCCTCTTTCATATTACAAGAGTATTTGTACTAATAAGTGACTTTAAATGCACAAGACTTTAAATGGCATCACAAAATCGCTAAGATGGTTGAGTGAAATCACAACCCACCTCAAGTATGTGATTCGCATATTGGAAATTCATCTTAAATGACCAACAAAGCATCTTAAAAATCCTTCTAATAGCGACATTGGCTACAAATGGCTTCGTTTGCATGTTGTGAACACCCATTAACATCAACGCAAGTTGCAAACTTATGTTGTAACAAGGAGTTCAAGAATCGAAAAATTTGGCCCCGAACAACCTAAGAATTTATTTTCTTGGCTCAAAACTTAAGGAATTGGTCTTTGATGTTAGAAATCTTAACACAACCATATGATTTTTTGTCATGTCCCTTTTTGGAGGCTGATTTCTAAAGACCTTAACCCATTCTTTCCCCGTGGGTCCAAGGAGATAAGCTGGGGGAAACCTGAACTATATTTTTATTGTTGCTTAGATAGTTATTTTCATTTATTATCATTTATCCTATTGGAAGCTCTATGCTCCAATAGTGAATCTTAAGTAGTTTAGTAAGAAAAGTATTTTGGGCATGTAGGCTCCAAATACCCTTAATAATATTTAAAAGCACCTAATTAAGGGGGGCGGCCATGACGTTTATGTTTGTTTAAGCACTCCTTATGGCTATTTAAGGAGGTCGCTTGGGCATTAATGATTCAATGTTTTGGAGATTATTCTTATTTTGGTGAAATTTGGCTAGTGTAGACCTTTTACTGGAGGATTTTCTAACCAAAGGGAACACCTGAAAATTCTCATTTATTGCAGCAAGAAAAGTGGCCAGAAAGAACTGATCCCAAGCCCAAATCCACTGAAGCAAAGTTGAATATGGCCTCCAAAATTATGACAAAGCAAATGGTGATGAGATCCAGAACAATTATGCCCTAGAATACACCAAACTCCACCCACAATGGTGTAGATATCCCTAGATATGGTTGCAAATTGTGCTCTAGCTGCCCATGCTTGTACTCTTGGCAAATGTCTCTCCACTAGTTGAATTTCTTTGCTTGAAATGCAGATCTGAAGTTGAAAATGTAGAATACGTGCCCGGAAAATGTGCCCTAGCTCTGAAAATTTGTCTTTGCGCCCAAATGTGACCTCCAATTGAAATCACCCAATAGATGTTAAGGGTTTTCGTCCTCATATATGAATTCTATTGAGGGGTTTCATCCCCAATAGGATACCAAGGAGGGTTTCCGTCCCCTATGGATGAAAGTGAAAGCAAATGCATTCAAATCTCCAAAGTGACATTAGATTAATGACCAAAGATGTCTCAAATGAAACTCTAACCCCTCCTTTTATAATTTTCCATTGCCTTTTCACAAGTTGGGCGCTCCATGCAGGATTACTAAAGTGACTTTCCATCTTCTAATTCCAATAGATGTTAAGGGTTTTTCGTCCTCATATATGAATTCTATTGAGGGGTTTCATCCCCAATAGGATACCAAGGAGGGTTTCCGTCCCCTATGGATGAAAGTGAAAGCAAATGCATTCAAATCTCCAAAGTGACATTAGATTTTTATTTTCCTTTTATAATAATTGGGCGCTCCATGCAGGATTACTAAAGTGACTTTCCATCTTCTAATTTATTGTTGGCTTTTACTTTATTTGGAAAGTCACCTATATTTTTATTTTAATAATAAAGTTATATTAAGTTGTCACCTTTTTAATAAAAAGTGAGTGACTTGACAACTTAAAAACATTAACTTTATTATTTTTCTTTATTTGAAATAGGGGACATGACAGGAGTCTTTCCTTCCTTGTAGTGGCATCAGGACCTATGGCCTCCTACTAGATCCTCTTGCAAATTAATGTGTGCTTCACCTTTTATAAGACATCCTAAAATCTGATCAGGGATCATTTCATATGATAACCATCTATCAAGTGAAATGTCTTAGATTCGGTTATGACTTCTTCTTGGGGTGTGCCATCTAGAAAATTTGTTGTAGAAAGAATCTTCCCAAATTTCTCGTACCCATTGGTGCAATACTAACATATGGAAAAACAGCATCAGCGAATCCATTCAAACTTCTTCGGGCAGTTTCCCAGCCTAATTCTCATAATCTTGTGCAGAATTTCATTATGTTTGCCTTGACAAACATTGATCCTAACAACAAATTCTTCTAACAACAAGAGCCTTTTGAATATAAAGGATCTGAAACCTGGAGATGTATACCCTAGTTTAGGATGCATGTTTCTAAAATTGGCACGCACCTCAAAAATGAAGTCTCTTGGAGATGTCACCCTATAACAGAAGATGTCTCTGCAAGACCAATGATGTCCCTCGACTCCTTAATAGGCATCCACTATAAAAGTATAATTAAAGCAAAAGAACACGAGTAAATGAAATACTCTAAGCAGTAGAAGGTCAAAAGATCCCACCCATGGTATTTCTCACCCACTCAAACAGAGAAATTTGAATGTGTTGCACAAAGTGAACAACTTCTTGTGAGCATACACACACCCTTCTTGACTCGTGTTATTCTATTCTTATTGTCATCACCAAACATTTTACTTCTAAAGAAGCATTTACAAGCCCAATTATAGCAACATCAATTTACATACTTGGAGTAAACGAAACAAAAGAGCAGTCAAAATTCACAGATATACAATTATACTGACATGCAGCAAAACTATCAAGAATGCTTTAAATATCCCATAGCTCCTTAAATAATAATAACAATTTATGCAAGTCCCAACTAACAGTAGGCATTACCCTTGAATCCATAAGGATTCCATCCACAAAAAACTGGATATAATGATTGTTCATGATATTATTATAGTTCAGAACACAGAAATATAATTCCTACAAGGGAAAATGTCTAAAGGAAATTTGATCGATTGTAATTTCAACCACTTACTGATTGAATCAATAAGAATTTTGGAGTGCAGCAGGCCATATATATTGAGGATGAAACAACTGGAATGTGTTAAATTACTTTCAACATCAGTAATTATGCTAGAACTAGAATTAAGTTAAAAGTTTCCTGGGGAAAATATTGCATGAAATGTGTGGATAGGGTAAAATAGGGTTCAATAGTACTGTAACTAAAACCATGATCCGATTGTAACAACCCTTCTAGCGACCATAAAAATGTTCATACTTAGGCACAACTTAGCTTGAGGAGCTTACATCTTGAATGTAGTGAACTATTGCTTTGCAACCCTCAACTGCTAGTTGCATTACATTTTCAAATATATCCATCGGGAGCTTTGAGTCCATCTGTATCAAAAAATGAGAAGCAGGACGAAAGTCAATTTTCAAAATGATTGAAGTTGGATGAAAAGAATAGTTTATATAAGATACCTATGGATCCCCTCATTAGCACACCAATTAAAATTTGATATGCTGATAAGCATTGGCCAAACATATGATGAGAGAAAATAATCCCACAAAACAATTAATTACAGTTGGTACTTTTTCCCCAACATAACAATTAAAGGTTCATTCTTTTGTGCCTAATTACACGTTAATAATTTTAAGGAGGACAATTCCCTCTGTAAAATAATTTCACACAGCTTATGATAGGTTTGGTCAGAGATTAACACATAATAAACTTGATTGTTTTAAAAAAATCTCTTATTATTTATTCAAAAGTGATGGTCCTATTTTCTAGGAAGACAACTTCATGACTTCTTCACATCTCTCTCTCATCCCTATTTTCACTCAGCTAAATTCTGTTAGCTGACGTGTATCTCATCAACCTCCTTTGACCACATTTAATATGGTTTTATTAGACAAATGGCTACACAAGTTGACCATCATCAATTTGATTGACAATCCCCAAGTCCTAACATCGATCCTAAGATAGAAAGGCAGAAAAGAGGACTGAACTTGTTCGCTATTTTTGACCTGTTTATGCGATGTTTTTACTTTTGAGTGTTGACCACCATAAATATCACCTTTCTTCCTACATTGACCAAGCTAAAAACCACCTATCTACCCGTGTGGTCAAATATGAGATGCCACTTGAGATGCCCGATAAAGCATTGCCCAAGCAGTTTGAGAATCTAACTTCCAGACAAATTTTGTGAACTATCAAGCTTCAGTGTAAATCTTTAGTTTTAGCTAAATACACCAAGTAAATCTAAATTAGAAAATGCCATGCAAACCAATGGTTAAAAGGTATAAATAAAATCCAGCACTTCAGTATGATTAATTTATTTTAAGAGCAAAAAAAATCATACAGATCTTTGAGGAATATTATAGTGACATGTTGAGACAAAAATTAAAAAAATAAAAACAATGCCACAATAAAAGTAGAACTTAAAATAGCAGACAAATGGGGAAATTATATTGCATCCAAAAGATTTATGTTTACTCACTAAATTGAAAACCTTTTTAAATGGAAAATGACAAGTGAAGAAGGCTTACATGGAGATGATGCATGTGAAGTAAAAAAGTTGCTTGTAAAACAGAAATAGTTCCTAAGTAATCAAGTAGGAAATTCGATGAAGCATTTCAAGAATGAAATTATAAAGCATTATTAAACGGTGACTCGAAATTGAATTATAAATGAAAAATGTAACGACTTAAAAACATGCACAAATTACAGATGCAGGATTAAACGACCATTGTCAATCAAAAGAAAGGGGGAAATAACATGCTATTAAAAGTTGAACATCACAATTAAATTATTACAGGACAACAAAATTACAAATCCTGGGTAAAACTCTCCAAAGTCTCTGGAATGAAATTCATGTGCAAAAGGAAGATAAGAAAAGCTACTATAGCAGTAAAAATATTCGTCACACTAATCTGAACAGTGTCTCATGCTGTTCCAAATAAAACACGTTTCATAGTTCAGTTCACAGACATGATGTAGGTAACACTTTGGAAAGGCAATTTAGCAATCAAAACAGTAAAATAGATGGCAGAAAAACAATATCAGTGAAACAAATGCTGAATACATCAGGATAACTTTTATTGAGATACATTGACCACAGTCTGCAGGATAAAATTCAATGAAGAAAGCACGTTCATGGCATATATGGTATCCATGAAAAAATATGTTGCATGAAAATGAGGGAAATATTAAGCGCTGATATCCATATTTTCTCATTTGGATATAAGAAAATTCAGATCACTTCCAAAAAGATAACTTCCAAAAAGTATTATGGTCATCAAAAAGGAATGCAGTTTGATTTTGAAATGCTTAATTTTTCTTTTTACGAGCCAAGTAAACCTTAATTCTCGCCAACGTCATGAAGCTTAAAATGTGACATCTACATTGAACACTCACAAATCAGCTTTTTGAAACTTAGAATTTGAATAATCACTGTTGACATGTGATACAGAAAAAAATGTCCTACCAGTGAACTTTATGTATAGCAGGGAAAATTGTCCTTGCAGTGAACATAAACATTCACATGCCAACTACATGCAATCAATAGAAATGATATCTGTTTTAAGAATAAATTGGAAACTTCCTTCCATTTGTAACAAAAGCTACTGATATACCCTAAAAAGAATGACGTGAAGCCTTCCTTTGGTTACATGCCATCACACTAAATATTTAACAGTTGTTCTTTTTTATTCTGCTCAAAAACATAGATTGCATATGAAGTCTCTAAAAAACACACAGAATGCATCCAAACATAAAATGCAAACGAAAGGAACCAAACACCAGAAAATGGATAGTTGAATGCATTCACAAAGCTATGACCAAAGCTTGCAGACACTCTAATTAAACAACCATATAAAGAGACAATACGACTTACTACCTGTAGAAGAGTCACTTTATCCATTTTCGCCAACAGCCCCACTGTAACATCAGGACCCCCTGCACTATCTTCCACATAGTTCATGTCTGTTCAATAGCAATATCGACATGTGAGTTGATTTGAGAGACACATATTTCCACAAGCTAGCATCTAAACTACAATTAAAGTTAACAAAGTTAAGATCTAGCAGGTACCTAGCAAACATGTACTATTCAGGTACCCAGCAGCACAGGAAGTGACCAGATCACACATGGGAATGCCAGCATCGGCAAGTGCCAAAGTTGCTGCATTGATACATGCAGATCTTGTTCCTTAGCCACAAGAACAGTAGACTAATCAATATTCAGCAGAATTTCCTTGATTGTGTTAGACAGAAACACATCACATCAAACAAAATCCAAGAAATGGACACTAGAAGCATTCAAGCTCAGATGGACAGCCTTATGTTTTCACAATAATATTCATATTCAAATGAACTTGCATACTATGAGGACCACTTATATAGTCAATCAAAAACATCAGCCATAGCATATTAACGCCTCCTACTATAGGCCTCAAACTACTCTTATGCCACACTGTGAAAAATGGTCTAGGTTGTGGTCATAATGACCAAATTAATTATTTATTGCACGTAAATTGAAAACCTACTCACATATCTACCTGTAAAATGTTAGAATTTGCGGAGAGCGAGAATAAACCGAATAAATGTGTAAAGAATGATTGAAGAGAAAACCGGAATAAAAATTGGTTAGCGGTTACAACCACATAACCATACAAAACAATTATAAAAGGGGAAGTCTTATTCATTTATTCCTACACACCCTCTTAAGACTTACCATACATAACTCAAAAACAAACAATCTAACAAAAGAGAACTACGCAATCTTCAAACACTTTCACTTTGAAAGCAATGCTATGATAAGGTAGGGCTCCATCAAGCTGCTTCGTAACCTTCGTAAAGGTGTAGCTCCCAAGCTGAATTCCCGAGTTCCCGGATTCCACCTCCCCGAACTCCCGAATCACAGATCTCCCGAATTATTGAACAACCATCCATATTGAGCCATCCACAAGCTCCATCAAGTTGTCTCATGACCCTCGTGAGGGTATAATTCCCAAGATCCACAGTCTCCTGAACTATCTGAGCAACCATCCATACTAAGCTTCAACTACCCTGTATCCTTTCTTGCCTTCAAAGTTTAGAGCATCTTTATAGTGCGTATTCGTCATTGTCCTCACTACTGAAATATCCCTTGTTGGGATTTTACAAAAAATTGACAAAATACAGAAATTTGCAGCAAATACTAAATCTGATTTTTTTCTGATTTTTGCAAAAATAGGGCAGCGAACAATAAAAATATGATATCTTGAAAAATACTTGCCCAAAACACTTCAAATTTCACCAGAAGCTGGAAAAAATAATAACTAACAATAATAAACTGTTTTTGTATTTTTTATAACATAGGAAACTGCCAGGAATTTTTTTATAAGCTCTAAAAATGATAGAATTCTGGAAAATTCATATCTTTTCGACTACCAAACATAAAAAGCTGAAATTCTAGAAATAACTTATGAAAAATATGAGAAAAACAGGCCAACCTTCAGATCTGGAAAATTCCACCCGAAACCCTAAATTTTAGGGCCTGCAATTCTTCAACCAGGTCGTTTTTGCTTAGGAATCGCTGAAACCCTCAACAAACCCTGCCGTTTCGTCAAAGAACCTCTCCTTAGCTGCCACAACGAATTTCGCTTCAAACGAAGAAAAACTTAGAAAGTTATCGTGATTTTCTCGAAACTGCCCTTGGAAAACCCTGCCTGAAGATGACTGCATATCAGATCTGAAAAGGTGCAAGAGCCTAACAAACTAGGGTGGATCTTTCACCACCGAAGAGTGCCCTTCTAGCTAGGAGTGGATCTCTCACCACCAAAGCTAGGGATCTTGTGGGATTCACTCCACAAGCGGAACAAGCAAACAGCAGTTGTCTCACTATCAAGTATCACCAAAGAAAATATGTATGCAAGAATGATTTCCAACTCCACCCTCCACCTCCTTATATAGCTTTTTATGAGCCCAACGAAGAAATATAACATTTAATGCAATACATATCCCCCCAAGTCGCCAAAAAGGGACTTTAAGTAGCCCCAACGAAGAAACATAACATTAAATGCCAAAAGTGTCCACTTAAGGGATCCCAACGACAAAATAAAACACAAAGGGCCCATTAGATTCTCCCAACGCCCAAAATATAACAAAAACATAGTAGGAAATCAGACAACCATCCCCAATAACCTCCAAAGTCGTTAGCCCCTTGGGAATGACCAAGGCTAAGACCAAAATATGGCCGTTAGGCCAACTGCTCGGAATTGGGGACATTACAACTACCTTCTACATCTAGTGAGTGCTTTCTCTTTCCCGTTTACTATGCCCCTCGAATTTTTATTCATAAGTTGCACTTGTATTTTTATTTTCCATGTATGAAAATTTAGACCACAATATTTTTCTATGGGAATTTCCATTCCCTAGATATAGGAAGAATAGAACTGTCCAAACTAATAATGTGCCCTAGTTCGTATTCACTTGAAACTTTGTTTTTCTCCTGAAAAACGTGACTGTAAATTTATGACTGCAACTGTTATTCACGACTATATAAATTGTATGATGGTGCTCTTGATTTTTCCTTGCTCCTCAACCCCAGTTTTTTTTTTTTTTTTTTTTTTTAGCCCTCGCGATTTCTTTTCAAGCCACGACCGTATTTATTTGCAATTCGCGACTATATTCATCTGTTTTTGTGGCTATTTTGTGCTCAAAAGGACTGTATTTTCATGGTTATATTGTTCGTGCCCTAGCACAAAATCTTAAGCATACTTCAGGAAGCCCACGAAAGCCACCAAGATGCCACGAAAATGAGTTGAAAATGCTGCGAAAAACCTCGACTGTTGTGACTGTAATGTCGACTGGTATATTATGTGACTTGTTGCAGTCCCTCGAATTAGTATATAATCGTGGCTATATGAAACTCACGATTTTGCAGTCTGTCTTTCCTTTTCTCAAAAGCCTCCTTGTGTCTCGAAAATGCTGTTATTTCCTGAAAAACGTGTCATTCGCGACTGTATTTTCGTGACTTTTTTTTTTTTTTCCTTTTTTAGAAAAACGCGAGTACAGCGTGATTTTTTCTGAAAAACGTGAGTACAGCATGATTTTCGTGACTGTATTCTTCTGATTCGCGACTGTACAGCGTGATTTTTCGTGCCCTTGATTTCCGACTGCAGCGTGCCCTAATGGGACTCACGAAAATATCTTTCTTCCTCCCTCTCTTTGCTTGCCCGGGTTGCCCCACGCTCTAATACCACTGTTAGAATTTGCGGAGAGAGAGAATAAACCGAATAAATGTGTAAAGAATGATTGAAGAGAAAACCGGAATACACACTATTCAAATGGGTTGTGTGTCCGGGTATTTATTATGCAAAGACGGTTACAAAATTAGTTAGCGGTTACAACCGCATAACCATACAAAACAATTATAAAAGGGGAAGTCTTATTCATTTATTCCTACATAAAACATGCACATGTGCAAGAAACGTTAATAGTCTATTAGTCACGATTTCAAAAAGGAAAAAATTGAGTAAAAAAGGTGACAGAAAAAGTAATTGCAAAACCAAATGAATGCAAGATATCAACAATAGGTGTTAGTTGGACTAATTGAATCAAAACAGCTCGTGATATCAACAAATCCAGCTAGCTGGTGGAAAGCAAGGCATATCATATTCTTTGAAGATGAATTTTCTATACGAGTTTTGAGTCCAGTATTTAATGCATCAGGTTGTAGGAAGAGCTGGGGTACGATGATTTAGTTCATACAAATACCGGAAGTCTGCGACTCAAAAAAGCAATACATTTTGTATTGTCATAGCAGTTTGAGAATGATCACTCTTTTACACAAGGTCCCTTCTTGACTTTGAAGGATCTGCAGTTACAGAAGATCCCAACACAGCTCAAGAAGAACTATGAAAGGCATTGAATTATGGTGATGACATAAAATGTTAAAGACCACCTTCCTATGAAGATAACAATTATAAGCATTAATGTGTTGGGTTGGATGGATTATAAAGTAGGTCTTCCCACCATGTCCACCAGGATTTATACAGAGCATATAAACAAAAAACCTCAAAATTGTGAAATAAAACCATGTTTTCGATCAGGCATACTAAAAGTCTAAAACCCTTGCTTTTGGGAGAGGATGGGTCAACATTGACTATCTCTCTCTCTAAACTTAATTGAACCTAAATCAAAAATGCTTTGTCAAGGGAGTTCTACATGCTTTGGGACATTTGTTTGAAAAGAATTTTCTATACTTTTTTTCATTATTTTCAGAAACGTTTCGGTAAAGGACGTTTCGAGTTTTTTATATTTCTCATATTTAATTTTTTTGAGAAATGGCTACTATGCTACAAAGCATGACAGACACCAAACTCATCCATAGACAAGCATCTCTTGACATTTATATCCGTCCTCCCTTTGGGACTCGGCCTCACTAATTTCAGGCTCCCCTCCCTTTGGGACTCGGCCTCACTAATTTCAGGCTCCAGCCAGTTTCTCATGCTCACCTATTCTTTACAAATAATAACAATCTAAATCCCCAAATAATAGCATAAGATTTTTCTTTGGTCCTCGGTCTTACCCTCTAGGGCTTGGTCTCCAGCCATAGTAGATAGCTTTGGTCCTTTAGCTTACATTCTAGGATCTGTATCTCCAAGGCTTACCCTCTTGAGCTTCCTATTAGTGGTGTCCTTGGTCCTCAAATTTACTCACTTGGTGGTTTATCTCAAATTAGAAGAAAACAATTTCAGTCCTTGCACTTACCCTCCTGCGGGAAGTGATAACCTCAGACCCCAAGCTTACTCTCCTAGGCTGTGCTTCAAACTCTAGCCCAAAAAACTTCAAGATCCTCACTGAATGCTAGGATTGCCTCAAGTTGCTGCCCAAATTCCTAGGGAATTCAATGATATTTTCAGGCTTGGTATGGCGTAGCAAGACTTCAAGAGGTATAAGGAGGCCATTTGGAAAGAATTGTATTGTTTGTTACAGTGTACTGCACAGATCTTCAGCGGGTTACAGAAAATTCTTCGAGCTCCTGTGCTGATTTTTGAACACTTTTTGTCTCTTGAATGATGGTGATTATAAATGCCAAGGAGTTGACATGTTTATATGGTAATTAGAGCTGAAAATTATTGTACAGGTCAGCCAAGCTTAGTATTTCAAAACATAAACTTGTACATGACAGCATTTCCTTGATATTGGATTATAGATAAGATTTTTATGAATAGGAGAAAATTTCTCTAGCCCTATTTTCTAACAGCACTGCTCTTATCTCATGATTTCACGTCACTCGAAAACCCTTATCAGTTAACCAAAAGTTATAGATTGTACGATTTTTAACTCAACATATTCCTCAGTATCAATTGTGCCTCCAAAGAAAGAGGTTACAGCCAGAGACAAATTACAGATAGCAAAATAAATATCTTCATTCGCATGGAACTATGAGCTTGTTGAGCATTGTGGTTGATGTAGATTATGTACGAATTACCAACAATCTCATCTCAATTTCCAGACATCTTTTTCTTTGTTATACTTATAGAATTCAAAATTTTATGTAATTTACTTGTATCCCACAGGGACGTGCCTCCTGCCCACAGCAGAATGTTTTTGCCATTCGTGGGGTATTTCCTGTTATAAAGGGAGGAGAGTGAGACAAGAAGGGGTTACTTGGGAATGTCCACACATCCCCAAGACATCTAGAGACAACTGCCATGTCTATAGTTTTTTCAAAGGCCACGAAAATAATATATTTAATAAAAAGGGGGGAGCATTTACAAATATTTATTTTCATGATCATTGATAATATAACAATCAGCTATTCGTATTTACGATTTCATAATCTAGTTTAAATGCTTCATTCAATTTTGGATTTCATTTTTAATGGTCAACATTCAATGTAATGGATGTTAATGGTATTTGAATTTCAATGTAATGTCCCCATTCCTTCACCAAGGACCTAACGGCCATTTTTCATACCCAAGGGGCTAATAGCGTTGGAGGCTATTGGGCATGGATGTCTGATTACCACCTTGCTTTATGTTATATTTTGTCGTTGACATAGGTATTGGGCAACTTGGTGGGAACTATTGTTATATTTTGCCATTGAGGGGGGGACTCATTCAACTCTCTAGAATGTTTATAATGTTTAACAGTTTAATTATTATAAAAAATGTTATTTTATAATTTCCTTCACTTACGTATATATACAAAAAAAACTTGTTACGCCCCACCATCCCTAAAATTCAGGAAATTGTTTTCCATTTCAAAAAACATGACCCCTTGCACCCCATGTGCCAGAAACTACAAGAAACACAGTATTTAACTGTCATAAGTATAATACAAAAATCATGATCTTAATTACCTACTTAAACTAAAGTTTATTGTTACCTCCATCAGCTTGAAGGACTTGAACAAATATGTCGATCTGCAACAATAGAAGCAAGAAGTCAGTGTTCCAAAAATATATTCTAGATAATCATAGTAGTTACAGTTTGTTTCTTTTGTCAGAGTAATCAAGAAAAAATGTCTTAAATTACAGTTCTTTCTGTTGGAAATGTAATCAGCAGAAAATGTCTTAAAGAGCTCTCTGAATCATGATCCAACAAACCACCTGTATATCATCTCCAATTAATAAGAGGTCAAGTAACAAGGATAGGAGGTGTCAAAAGGAGGATAGAATGCAAAATGAGCCAAAAGAAATCAAATGCTGGGAAAAATGACGAAAGCAAGTGAAGAAGACCCTGTGATGGGTCGAACAGCACTAATGCCAAAATAATTGTACAGCACCATTGCAAGTTTCTCAAAGACAGGATTTATTGAATTAAACACTAAATACTGGAGAACAAGGCAATATGTGTAATAAGATGAAATTTGTAGGGGTCAATAAATCTATGCAACAATCTTTGGCCTCTAGAACAGATTATAAATGCAAAGGTAGATCCACCCAATATCATTATACATCATTACGCATCATAGATTTTCATTTTGTTTTTTATAAAATTCAGATTACAACAAACAGATTTCTGCTAAAGTAGAAAGCAGAAAATCTGTTAATAACACAAGATTTTTCTTTTCAATATCTTTACAAGAGTATCTTATTGCTTCAACCCTTTGAATCTATCCTCAGAACTCACTCAAAATCAGCTTTAACATTGGCAGCATACCATTTTCACCATGCATACTAACCGTAATCCCTGAATACATAGGCTTATCATAAAGACACAGAAGAGCATATGACCCATTTAACATAATATTTAAGAAAACAAAACATCGCTATTTGCTGATTAGCCTCTCCAGCTGTTGAGTGCAACTCCAAAAAACCAACTTCAAACAGAACTTCATAGCCAGCATTAACTAGGGGGACCTTGAAGAGCAGTGATGTTGTCATTCTCCTCCTTACTGGTCTGGGCTGCCAGTTGGGAATAGCAGGAACAACTTCAGGACTATAAGTTGAAACCTGCCAGTCACAGCCTGAAATTGTAGTCTCAACTGAACTCTCAACTTGAACAACTTATCTCTTGGTGTTTGAATCAGAACCTTCCTGTTCCTGCATCAGCTCGGCAATCCTCCTCTTTGCATTTTCAGATAGCAAAAGCTTTTAAATGGCTCCAATTCTCTACTGAAGCTGCTGGATGTTATTTACCAGGAGGCCACATATTTGTCCATTACCTCAATTCAGTTTTGCTGCTTCCGTACATAAGTAACATAACATATCAAATTTGCAATGCATCTCTACAGATAAGGGTTATGAAACCCTTTTTCCTCAATAGTTCTGTTCATTTGTTAAGAGTGTGGTAGTCATTGTATTTATAGCATCCAGCACAGATAGGTCATACTTCAATCTTCAGGTCCCTTTTGGGAACTGGAATTTCCACCATGAGGTTCAGAGGGCTGGCTAGATATGTGCTACAAAGGAGCAGCCATATTCCCCACTAGAACTAGCGAGCTCCTTGGGACTGTTTGCCTAAAACTTGAGATATACCACACCAACTAGTGTGAATTCTTTTAGGGCCATTTGGGATAGAATATCTGTTTGAGACAGGGAATATTGGGGATTCGAGCTGAGCATTCATATTGTATATTTCTACAATAGAATAAACCTGAGTGGGAGGCTGAGATCTTGGATAGAGAGGGGGGAGAGGAATTCTAACAATAGGTATACAAGCAAGGTTGGCAGCCATCCCCTGATTGGGATTTCAAACTCTCGCATTATGCATACCTGAGGTTTGAATTTGAAGATCCTACATAGCTTTAGTCACTCGAGGCATCAATATGGGTACGGCACATATCTAATAAGCATACAGTACAGGAGTGTCTGTAGACACGTCCTGGATGATCCCGATATCGCTGAATACATCTGAAGGTGTATTCTGACCATCCCGGGCGGATCCCAACAAAAAATATTTTTTTAGTTCAACATTATAAAGTAACCAAAAATAAATTTAAAAATACAATGAAAACCCTAAAAAACAAAAAAACAATGTTAAAAACCAGCCAGAGTACAAGGGAGGAGCGGAAAAGCATTGGAATGTAGACCAAGAAAATGTTGACTTGGATGCTTTCATTTCCCACATGTCATTACTTGCCATGGATACTTCTTTGGCATTGCAAAACCTAAGTGGGAGTGATTCAAGTCCATGTGGTTCTAATGAACCACATCAAGATGTTTATGTTCATGCTCTCAATGAAGAGCAATGTGGTGAATGTTGAATACTAATTTTGATGTAATAATTAAATTTAATATTTATTATGATATTTGTGACTTGTCATTTGGTATTTGCTTAGCATAATATAGATTATCAGAAGTGTTTTGTAGTTATTTGGTTTTCTATACACATACTATGCAGTTAATTCCAATTTTTTAGGCTAGAATTTATTTATTTTTTATTCTTTATAAAAAAATTGTACAGCCATATCCAGGGCCATAAAAATAGCTGTATCCATACCTATATCCGAAACGTATCGGCAACTTAGTTTATCATTTGGGTATCTCTTTTCTCAGCAATCTCTCCTTTGACCATCTCCAACTAAGCGTTCTTGCTATATGGATGCATTCATTTTTACTCTCCTCTCCTCTTATACACCAGAAATCTGTTTATGTTGAGGCTTAGTCAATTGCATTTGGAGAAGCCCAAAGGCCTTTTAAATCCAATGTTGGAATCCAATGACATCTTCTTGGCATCATTTTTGGATCAAAATAAACATCCACTCAAGTGCATTGATATCGATGATAGTATCTTTCGCAAATCTAGAAAACTGATTTGGACAATGTATTGGCCACCACCAGAATATTTTTATGATGATTGAGGTGTTTATGGTCTGAAGTCGCTTCGAGCAGTGGGTGTATGCTCAAGGGTTTGACATAAAAACAACCAACTACTTGACCTACAAATAGATCATCTAAGCCTTGCTCAAAACTGGTCCAATCCGCATTGAAAGCCCAATTACTAGCGTCGACATTTGCATTCTTTCCTATTTATGCTCTGGTTTGATTGGGCAAACAGCAGCAAATACTGATACAAAGGAAAACGTATTTTATCCGTGGCATCAAACCATGCATGTTTACCTAGATTGCCATATAGGATAAACGTGTAGCATGTGAAGGAGAAAAACAATAAATTCCGTGTTGAAGATGGTGATGATTCACAATATTTGTCTTTCAAACGACATGTGTTGGTTAGATAGCAAATGAATTTTCATGGGAATGAAAGTATGAGGGTTTTTGTTTGATCAGGATTATATGTTATAGCTTTATTAAAGTGTGATGTGTTTGAATATTGGTCATGTATCTTACTAAGGACGTGGGCTTTGTTGTTCTAAGTCTTACAACAAGGACTAGAATGTGGAATGTGTACACCAATGTTTAAATGATGGCATTTTAAGTTGTCAAAATATCTCTTATTTCTATCATATTCAAGCACGGAAAAAAGAATGTCTTGGGGGTTGTTGACCCCGAGGTTGCACACACAAAGGTATAAGCTTTGGATTCGGTCTAAGTATGGACTTGCAGACGTAGTGTGCAAGTAGAGTGATGCTAGAAGAACCCACACAGAACAAGAAGACTATGCAGACAGAATCATTTACAAGGAAAGACATACGAAGGAACTCTGTGCAAAGCCAACAGGAGGAATGCGATCAAGGAAGTATGGTGGAGGATGATAAGGGACTGATTCGTTGGAAATGCATATGGGATAATTCAAGGGATATTCTAGAGCTTTCTAGAAGATGGACTACTAGTTCCAGCTAGGCAACAACTAGCAAGCAAGGGAGGAAAAGGGAAGACTATAAATACCCCTAGGCCATTAGAAAGAGACAGAAATTACATCCTAAAAAAGAAAAACTTAGAGATTTCAGGAAGAAGGATTCAGAAAGAGTTGGGAAAGGATGTATTTTTATAGATTGAAGAGCCTTCCGTGAAGTTAATGGCGGCTGAATGTAATCAATATATAGTATGTGCTTCTATGTATGAAAGAATATACAAGAGGTTTCAGATTAAGTTCAACTTTGTATTGAATTGTACCTTTTTTGCTTTATGTTTATTAATTATATACGGTGGGGTTCGGATTATGATAAAGGTTAGCGTTCAATTGTGTGTAAGTTATGCAATGTTGATTTTTATGCATCTTTCTCATAATGGGGGTGTTATGATCTCTATCTGAATTTTTTTTTGTTTTTTCTGTTTTCTAGGTTCTGTTAATTAAAATGATGCCAAGAAGAAAAGAAGAATGTGGTGCATGAAGTTTGAACAAGGCGAACCCTAATAATAATACTAGGTTTGTACTTTATTGATAAAATATGTTGGAACTTGGAATACATCAATATAGAAATAATAATAGTTTGGAACTAATTAGAAATCAAGCACTTGATGGAATATCTTTTCCGAATCAGAATTGATGTTGCTTGATGCTGTTCCCACCATCCCACAATGAGATTGTCAATTAAAACAAGAAAAAAATCAATCCAATACAATCTCTAAATGAGATTGTTTGCAAGAAACCAGAAGATTTTCATCCTTTGATCTTTAGATCCAAGGGTTTTCATTCCTGAATCAATAGATGAGCTCTTCCTGTTGTAGCCTCCCACTCTAGGTCTGACAATATGTGAAACGAGCATAGAATGATCCTCTCAAGGTCAGGCAGCTTCTATTTATTCATTCACATGTCCCAACCTTGGGCACCCAACTTTATTGTCAAATAATAAACATGTTTTTCATTTGATACAACACTAATATCACTTAATGACAAGCACACATAATCTTTGGGCCAAATATGTGGAAGGCAGTCGCCGAAGGAGATTATCTGTCTTCATCTCCAGAGTAGTGGTTCTCCTATCCTTTTCACTTTAAGGGTTGGTGAGGAAATGCTCAAGAAGCATCTCTACTGGATTGTTAAGAATGGTGAAAGAGAACTTTTTGTTTAGATTCTTGGGATAGTCAACCTCCACTTGTCGAACAGTGCCCTCTTTGGAGACCTATTATGAAGTGTCTCCATTCCAAGAACTAGATCAAGGTGGCACATTATTGTTGACCGTTGAATAATATGGCAAAAGTAGGTAGAAGTTGGATTCCTCTAGATGATTGGTCTGTTCAGTTGTCGAACAATCAAAAGCAAGACACATTTTTTATAATCCAAAGGAGGTCACTTTCTTGCTCGCAAGTTGAAGATAGTATTGGTTGGGGTATTTGGGGGGTTTACATTGTCACTAGAGGTTATGATGCTCTTTGTTGGACCACTCCTCATCCCCTAAAAGACATCTTTAAACCTCTCTGGTCTCAAAATATTCGGCCCAAAATTTGCTTCTTCTTACATCCACAAAACCGAATCTATGTGGTGTTGTTAGCAATCTTTCTCAGCTTTTGTCTCAACCGAAGCTCATACATTGGACAGCGGTAGATTGTCAAAGGACTACATATTTCAAACTATTATCTAAGGAATAGCCAGCAGATTTAATGACTAAGCCCTTTGGTCCCAATTTCCAGTCAATCTTGGAGTAGTTTCCGGTTTAGCCATTGAGGGTGGGGTATTAAAGCATAATTGCCTAAGTCTCGGGGACAGGGGGATGGGGGTATGGAGGGACAGGATTTCCGAGATGCAAAGCAATTCCTAAATTTTGGGGATGGCAAGGGGGCGGCTATTAAAATAATACATAAAAATCTATGTTCCACGGGGACGCGCCCCCTGCCTTTTTTAGGCTCGTCCCTGTACCGGGGACTTTTCGAGGACTTGGGGACGGGTAGGAAACGTACCCTCCCCATCCCCAATGCACTCTAAAAATTGGGGACGTCCCAGGGATGGCATATTTATGAGGGGGGGCAGCAAGGGATGCCCAAACGTTCCCGGCACAACCACGAGACATCTACAAATCCCCTGACCATATCAGGGACGTCTGGGCGTCCCCTACGTCCCAAAAAAGGCAATTTTTTTGTTTAATGTTAAAAAATTCAAAATTAATAAAAAATAAAAGAAAAGAAGTCATCAAGAATGGCATGATTGAAATTGTAATGACACATCTACACACAATCGAAATTGGGGATATTTTTCTTCTCGTTGTTTACAGGAGATGTGTGGCCAACACTCTCACACATTACACATAGTCACAAGTGTGGAGTTATGCTTTGACCTTGTACCTAAGGGGAAATTTCACATCATTAAGACTCAAGAGAAATGACAAGATTTATTTAATGAGATCATTGCTACCAACCCCATTGTAAAAATAGGATGTGTGACCATTACACTAATCTTAGAGAGATGAAGAAATACACCTAGTTAACTTGTCCAAGGGTTTGGTTGCATTACGTTTGATATGACATTAATTGTAAATTAAACAAAGCCATGACAAAGTTAATATTTTTAAATTAAATGTAGTATTTTGGAGATTATTTAGTTTATTAATTAATGTGTAGTTAAATAATTCATCCTACCATTCGATAATATTATTTTTATTTAAATAAAACACCTAACCCATTAATAAAAATGTTATATTTATTTTTTAACATTAAGTAGGATTAAAATATTAATATGTTTTTTAATTAATATTTTAGTCAATTATTCACTCTCAATTATAAGTTAAAAACAAATTATAAGTTATTGGTATTTTAATCCATTGTCTACACCACACCCATTAAATGCAATAATTATTATTGTAATTGAAACTTGAATCTTATGTGAAATCTCAATTCAGCTCCAATGTTATGTATTACGGTTCTATAATGTGTGTGACAAATGCTTTATCAATGTTATCATATGAATATTTGAAATTTCCTATATTTTTAAAATTTTCCCTTATTTTTTAATAGTTGTCCCCTAAAAAAGGCCTCCAAAAAAATCCTTCCCAGAAACACGTCCCCCGTCCCTTGCCGTCCCCGTCCCAGAAACTTGGCAGAGCATAGATAAAAATTAATATTTCAATATTTTTAACTGTTTTCAATCACATATAGGGATTTAAACTGTATTTAATGTATTTTAGGTACTTTCAAGATCATAAATGATTGCTCTTTGTAAAAATAACAGCTTTTTATTAGTAAAAACATCAGAAAACTTTTGAAAGATTTTTTAAAAATTGGGTACGTCCCCTCCAAGTCCCCAAAACGTTCGGGACGTCAACAAAATCTAGGGGACACATCCCCGCGTAACACTGTATTAAAGTTATTGCATTATAAGGGAGAAGGCAAAGTTGCAGGCCGTGGGGAGAATATTAAGTTTATGTACTTTCCAGTTATCCAATGTATAACAAAATGACAAGGGGCTCTACCCTTCCCGTATGCTTGACCCCAAAGACGGACACATTCTCAAGATGGTTGCAGTGCCGCGGGGCCTTCCATTTCTGGAAAATTCTGTCTTCCAAATTTCCTGAAAAATGACTTTAATGACAACACCTCCGAGTAATCATCAGCCAACTATTGCAGGTACACGATGGCGATCTCCTCATGATTAGGCTGCGGGCCAGTGGAGGACATTATCATGTGAAATATCTTTCCAAGGTCAAAATTTTAAAAAGATAAGTTAAAGTTCAGAAGGATTCCGCCCTTCCACCATGCCACGTGGCAGCACGTGATTGGCTGCGGACCGGCCGGGTTGCGAGATAAAATGGGAAAATTTTGCCAAGGCAAAATTTTCAAATGACAAGTTAAAAATTTGGTCCACCCCTTTCAAGTGCCATGTGGCAGATCCTGATTGCTTGAGGGATGGTAGGGTGGTGGACTTTTTAGGGAAATTACATTATACCAAAGTTTAAAATTTAAATGTGCATTATAACAGTTAGATTAAATTTTATTACCCTTTGAAGTGCCAAGCAATTGAAGTGAAACTTCAAATGGCCATAAATTGAGCTAGAAATATTGGTTTTGGGAAAAGAAAACAATCTGACGACCCTCCTTATTATTCATTTTGGTAAGAGCTCAAGAACTGACTTGATTCTTGTGGAATGGCTCCCTGTTAGAAAATATTAGAGAGAACAAATACTCGTTTGCATCAGACATTATAAAAACAAAAATAATTTGGATATCTTGCAAGAGCCCCTATCCCAAAGGACAGATGAGGAAAGGTCATTCTCACAAATAAAGAGGAATATAAAATTGTAAAACCAATTTCATTGTTAGCAAATACAGACAGAAAACACATGAACACATTCCTCGAAATCCTTTTGCAACCCAAAGACATAAGAATTGAGAATGGAAAAGTAATAGAGCCAAATGGTTTTGTACGCAGAAAGCTTCAGTTATAGATAAACAAGTATTCACTAAAATTTAACCAATGAGAGACACAGAACCTGAGATCGTGGCATTAAATGCGTCAAGATGGCTGCTTCCATTGTTTGCCGAATAACTAGAGATATCTCCGTTGACCGCCTTCACATAATACATAACAGACGGGTACAAATTCTATTAGTAAACTTCTGTTTTAGTTTTAATAGGCAACCTAAGCAATTTATTCACATTTATATTAAGATGATTGGAGAAAAAATGACATACAACCACATGAGAGTGTGGGTAAGATATGCCCCTGCTCTTTAAAGGCCTAGTGCTGTTGGGTTTTCAAATTTGCATTTTTCTATTTATGAGGTGGCATCAACACCCCTTTTAACCTTGGCAAAGCACTGAAAGGAAAAATTGCAAATGGAAGAGGAAGACAAATGCAGTAACACAACCAAAGGAAGAAGAACTGGATGATGCACAACTGATAAGGACAGGGAATAGAACAAAGCAAACAAAAATAGTAGAACTCTAGGATACAGAAAACAATTCATCTGTGTGTCGCACAACCTTATATATTCTCAGAAAATATATGGTGCATTTCATATCTATTCAGAAGAATGGATTTTATTTCTTTCTTATGTTTAATCTTGTTTTAACAGACATGCTACTATGGTCTTCATTTCTTACAATCCTACCAAATAGTACAGCTAAATTAAATTCAGTCCTCCCAAATTCTATTTGCTGAATATATTAAAGATTGTATGCCAATGAAAATTCTAACATTTATAAAGCATTTAGCAACTGAATGAAATAATTCATAAAGTAAATGAAAAGAAATAATTATTAATCTCCAATAGCAACCAACAAATGGTTGACCGTATGATTTAGCACAATAGTTGATAATAGGAAGGGAGGGCTCCATGGTACTGCAGTGCAGTGATTATCGAATATAAAGTGAAAAGTGCGAAAACTTAATCAAACAAGGCACTCAAGGGATCTCCAAAACTCATCGCAATCACTGGAAACTCAAGGGATGGAGATACATGTGACAAAGAAAGAGAATTATATTAATGTCAACAAATGACCAACGTAGTTATATTGAACTCAAAGGCATAAGCAAGTCATAGGAGCAAATCATTAGGCAGAAAGATTGATGAGGCTAAAAGACCGTTGATTCCTCGTGTGGCTGAAGCAATAAAGTAATCAATTTGGTAATTGTGGAAGTTCCTTGGAGAGCCAGAAACCTTTGAGTAACAACCTTGCAAGGATAAAGTGCCAAACACCTCTGATCTGGAAAAATTGAAAAGGGAGCAAGGAACCCTCTTGTATATCTGTCAAACTATAACTCCCCCTCGGATCATATAATAGATGGGTCACCCAAAGATAAAGTGCTCTTTCATGTCCAGCTCAAGCAAGCAAAAGAAAACATTGTAGAATATGGTGATATGTCGCAAGACTAATGAAAACATACCTTTTGCTAGCCAAGGTGATCCTTAGACCATGTGACTAAAATGCCAAAGAAAGAAGGGGTGGACAATAGTGTCGTCAATAATTTACAAAAATGTTCGGTACAAAAAATGCCACATTTAGGCTGCACAGTTTTGGGACCAGGGAAGAAAAAATGTAGTGACCCGAGCATATTTCAATACAAGTTGCATAGGACTTTACGAAGAGCAACAGTCAGGGGACAAGAAGTCCCTCCTCTTTAATGGGAGAGGTTCCCTTATTCAGAAACGAACCTATTTACAAATATACAAAACATGATTTTCTGGTTGAACTTGGATATTACGAAAGTGTTTTCTATAAAGATCATCAATTACAAAAGGACTGAGGAATGAGAGTACGAGAATGAGCAGAAAGGCAACATGCAGAATTATAGATAACAGAGTAATTCTTTATGTATGCGAAGTTACAGTGAATTGAAACAAGATCATTTGTATCATATAAATAAGATGGAATTTAAAGACACAAAGTTCTGTAAATAACATCTGCCAGAACACAAAGTTTCTTAACATAACATAATTCAAATCAAGGACACAAAGTTCCTTCTTGGTTATACAAGATCACCATGCTTGCAAAGTTGGAGAGTATGCAATCGGCAAGACTAACAAACTAGAGACAAATGATCTTCACAAAAATTAAATGAAAGCTTAGGGATAACAGAGATCAGATAGACAAAGAATGGAAAGCCCTTCTGTATTGATTTCTTTATGATCTATTTACACTTTCAGAAAATAAACCAAGTTCTTCCTCCTTTTCAAAATGGCGTGGAGAGGCCATTATATAGCTTACAAATCAGTTACTCTTTGTAACTACTTCTTTTAACTAAAGATTAGTTAAGGATTGCCAATCGCAATACCTCAACTAATTACAATGAATTCGAGAAAAAGAATTAGAAAAGAAGAGAAGAAAATGGAGAAGAAGACAGGTGGTTATGACTGGGAGGGACCCACTGACTTCAAAATTCGCTGCCTGAATCTCTTCAATGCCTCGGCTATGTCTCTGCCACGAGGGACTGACGTGTTGGCTGTAGACTGACCCCAAAATCCGAGACACTTCTCCATTTCTTTATCAAACTCGACATGAGTATGATAATCTTTATTTGCTTCTTCAATGGCAGATTGAAGAGAGCAGATCTCCTTCATTTTCTCTTTGGAGATGGAGCTTTCCTTGAATAGATTATCTTTGACAAAAGCTCTGAATTGAGCTTTGATTTCTTGCAAGGAAAGGGGCACACCAGAAGTTTCATCCTGAAGATGACAATGTATATCTTTGAAAGCAGATACAACCAGTGTCTTGAAAGCTTCACCCTTCTGCCAGCTATTCTTCAGCTCTCCCAAAGCCTCCTCCAAGACTTTGATCTTCCACTCCACGCTGTAAACCCAGGACTTTGACAGATTATCCTTTGCATCATCAAAAACCTTATTTGCCAATAAAATGTTCTCATCTGTCTGTCCCATGAGACGGAGGTCTACTATGCAACTGCTCCAGAGTTTGAGCTCTTTATCTATGACCCCGATAGTGGAGGAGAACTTCTGTTGCAAATTGTTCACCTTTCCGTGGAGTTTGAAAGCTTCATCGATGAAGTTCAATCCTGCAACAAGCATATCTTCCACCATGGCCTCCATAGCTCTGCCATAGACAGAATACTTGTGCATGTCTTTGATACTCTGTACTTCATCTTGGCTCAAAATTACAGGTGGTGGAAGAGTAGTCAATGGGGTAGGGTCCAAAACTTTGTCCTTAGACAAAAGAGATTTGATGAAACCTGTGAGAATCTGGGCCTGTTCCTCCAACTGTTCAATAGTTTGCTGCCCTTTCTCTACCCTCCCAATGACTCTTGTGACCGTTTCCTGGAGGTTGTGGATCTCACCTTCAGGAGTAGACTCTCCCATTGGAATTCTTGAGAGTTCTAAGTCAGATGCCTGCAAGTCCTGCTCTGATTTGTCCACTGTAGGCTTAGCAATCTCCAGGAATTGCTAACCTTGAGCATCAGACACTATTCTGGAGGTGATTTTTGGCTTTCTTGGCACGAGAAGGAGTAGTGCCCAACAAGGCTGCGACAACATCAAAATTTGGCCCTGAGCTCCGAGAGGAAGATTTCCTCTTCCTACTGTCAACAAAAGGTTGCACCCATGCAAAAGAGGAAGAGGAAGCAGCAGGAGGGGCAAGAGGACCAAGAGACATAGAGCTCATGACGCTCAAGGTTTGCACAGCTGTGGTCTCAAGTTGAGATGTGAGTGGGGCGCTTGAGACAATTGTAGCAGAAGAATCAATAGCACTTGGAAGTTCAGTGCTCTGGACTTCCTTATCTTTATCTGTTGGATCTTTAGGAGCATTTGCAGGGGCTGGCATTTCACTCTCTTCACTTTCACTGAGAACAATGATGTTCTCTGGTCCCAAAGGCACTTCTACCTGCTTTCTTTGAGGATCTTTTTCCACAGGCTCCTTCTTAACCTCTTTGAGTTTCTTCTGGTACACTTGAGTGGATGAAGAAGGAGTGGAAGCTGCAGGTCCTTGCGTTGATGAGGCAGGAGGGGTTTGCACAGGTGTGTCTGATATGGGAGTCGATGCTTCCCTCCTTGGTGTTGAAACATCCTTAGAAGAGGATTCTCCTGAGTGCCTTCTGAGCTCTCGAACTTTCCTGTCAAACCAGACCTTAGTCCTGACTAAGACTGGAGCAAGGATCTCGGCTAGATCATCTTTCTCTTTCCTGTTCCAATCCAAGTCCTCCAAGGGAGTGTGCTTAACCACATTGTCATACTCATATGAGTATAGATCAGAATTGTCATCCTGGAGTCCTTCAGGAACTTGGTACAAGCCGAGTTCTTGGATCAATTGCAGAGAGAACCTACCATAGTGCCTCCTTCTAGCTTCAAAATCATCTGCACAGTCAGCCCAGTAGTCTTCTGTATCTGCCCTATGATGATAGATTATCTTGATGTTCTGTTCAATGAACTTCTTCAAGTCGAAGCAAGTTCTTGGCTTGAAGAAATGAACAGTGATAGGAACCAGGGCTCTTTCTATGTTCTGTGCGTCCAGGGCTATTTTACAAGTGTAATTTCCCAAAGAGATGGGAAAGTGCAAACCAGAAATCTTCTTGTCTCTGCAGGTTCTGTGCAATTTGTCTAATTGCCTGCATACTTCTATCAAGGCCATCTTATCACTGCAGAACATGGGAAGCCTCAAAGGGGTGCTCTCATAGCCAGCAAGCCTGATATAAGAGAATTTTCTGAATTGGATAAAATAAGCACCGTAGTGCGATATCAGATTCATGGCTTCATCAGAAAACCTTCTAGCAGTGTCACCTTCAAGCAGCCTGACCACGTACATGGTGAAAGCATCATTTACCCTTCTGAAATTGCGATTACTGGTCTCTAGGGTGAACTGCGGGCAGTAGGCATATACAGGATCATCCTTGTGGGCATCAATGTAAGAAAAACCAAACCATTGCCTTGATGCCGCCAGAGTATACATCAGGTACGAAGTCATGTAGAACTTCTTCGTTTGCTGTACATTGGACAGCTGCTCCACCAAGTTCATGCTGATGATCTCCGCCCAGTTGATATTTTGAGTTCCCTCGCACACCATGCTGATGAGCGGGCACATCCAGAAATGGAACTCGTTAGTAGAAGGTAAGCCCATAACCCGAGCCAGTAGGATTATGAAATCTGACAACTCTTCATTGAAATCTGCTCGGAAGAGAGTCTTGGATAGACGAGATGCTCCCTTCTTAGGGTTTTTAAGCCATGACTTCGCCACCCGCGCCTTGTATTTGTCGCTGTCTTGATTAAACAGGGCCTGTGCTTGATCCCGGGAAACAACTATGGCATTATCCATCTCTGGGATCCTCAAAGCAGTGCTAATGGCGGCAGCATCCAGCTTGGCGATGAGTTCCCCGTGTACATTGGTTAATTCGCTCGAATCAGGGTCGAAGTGAGCTCCGCATGAAAGCACTGTATCAGCACATTGCACCGAGATTGGGAAACCTCCAGCAAAAGCCAAACCGCTGTCGTGAATCATCTGCGCCATTGGTGTAGGGTTTGCATCTGCCATCCTTGCCCAAAAATCACCGAAATCAAGATGACGAGCTTCACTGTCCCCAATATTGGGAACGGCAGATTCTAGTGGCGAGATTTGCTCCTGTCCCTGAAATTTGATCTTCATATTGATAGTAACTCGGAGGACAGAGACGCGAACTAGACTTGGGAAGGAATCACAGAGGGAAGGGATACACGTGCAGGAAATTATATTGCAAGGGTTCGAGCAAAGGATAGCATGGAAGCAGTGTGAAAAATGCATAGGGGGTTCGCTCATTATATAGCCGATTAGGAGAGAGAAAGACAATGAATGCGCATTTAATACATACCTACCAATTTGAATAAGCATGATATTCGGGTAGAGCGGGAAAAATAAGCACGAATGGCACTTGGTTCATTTGGGACATGTGAGACGCGAATGCGCGAAACACACGGCTCGGCCGATTCGGGCGAAGCGGGGAAAAGACGCACAAATGCCTTTTGGGACATGCGGGACGAAAGGACGCGAAACACACGACTCAGCCGGATCGGACGAAAAGGTGACAATGGGTCTGGAAGAGTTTGGGACATTTGGGACGCGAAAGCGCGAAGTACGCGGTTCGGGCGATTCGGCCGAAAAATGGAACAACTTGCCCGATTGAACCTGGGACATTTGGGACAAGAAAGTGCGAAGTACGCGGTTCGGGTGTTTCGGCCGAAAATGGAACAACTTGCACAATTTGACTTGGGACATTTGGGACAAAAAGTTCCGACGGGCCCGAAAAAGACAAACTTCGGGGAAATCGGCCGATCGGGGAACAGAGCGCACTTTTGAACTTGGGACACGCGGGACAAAAATGTCCGACAGGCCCGAAAAACACACAAAATGACCCAAAAACGCAGATTTTCTCAATTTCACGACTTTTAACATTTTCAGTACAACAGAGAAGACACTTAAACTCAAAATTTTGAAAATTCACTTTCTTACTTGTTTTAGAAACATGATGATCTCCCTACACGTTTTTGGATGTAGTGCAATTCCCTTTGGCCAGAGCACGCATAGGCAACCCCCACCCAATAATAAATTTCTTGTCATTCTTTTCACAACTAAAAGATTAAATAAATCATAGGTATCCCCAAAACAATTACAAAACATAAAAACATTCAAAAGTGAAAAACATACAACACTAATATCAGCCGCGAAGATTAAAACAACAAATAGAAAAACCAGTGAGAAAAATAACTGTCTTGGCTAATTTGTGAACAGACCACTGATTACCCTCTTTTAGAAATGTTCTATATTAATGTTTCGGGATTTTACAATCAATTTGATTAATATGAATAAGTTTCAGAGTTTCTCTTAAAATGTTAAAAGATAGATCTTTACTAAATTTATTTTTTATATTTGGTATATGATCGCTCTCCACAATTTCCCCTGGAAGTTGGGTGTGCCTTACAACCATCCTTGAAACTTGTCCTCGAATGTCCATCCCTGAACATTTGTGGAACCTGGAGAAAATGAGAGATAGCAGAGGATGAACACTAAACAACACAGCATCCCCATTTACTAAGCATCCCCATTTACCATCATTTGCCTTTGTGATACCTCTCTCCTAAACAAATCAGCTTCTATTTAATAGAACTATACACATTTTGCTGCTAGGTGACAACAGACATGCAACATATCTTTAACATATCTAAATATAACTGAAAGTGAAGACGATTTCAGCACCTGTCACCTTTCGGACGTCTCACACGATCTCCTGTGCTAAAATTTGCCATACTGTATTCACAACGAACCTGAAAATAAAACGTCATAAAACAAACCAATAAGAAAACTTGTGACAAACCTGAATATTAAGCATTATAAAACAAAAGGGTAAAGAAGTGTTGTGAAAGCAAAGCAAGCATTAGAAGCCAGTATTCAACAAAGCTGTCGCATGGACTTCATAAATGAGCAGAGAAAATCATGAATCGTGATTATAGTGCTATGACCCTATTGGCATTAGCATAGGAGAGAATAAAATGAGAAAGGAAATACTTGGCACTTATTTACTGTTTTTCCTATAGTAAAAGAGGTTTTGATTGGAACAATATTTGATTGACTATAACTAACACAAATCCATCTATATATGGATTTAATAGCTGCCAAAAGGTATCCAAAAGCTGTACCAATCACTATAAATAGTTCTCTATTTATCTTTCATTCATAACATGACATTCCATATGGGTGGGTATCAATTTAGCATCCATGCACTCAGGATTGGTGGCTGTGAATATTTTTATTTCTTATATGAATGAAGAGCACAAGGTTCAATCAAAAGACTTATGTCATTGTGAAGTACAATAGATGCTTTGAAAACTTTGTCAATTCAAGTTTTGATATCCATGCCAATTTCCATAGACATCTTCATAGTATTAAAGATATTAAGTATTATTTCATCATTAACTAGTGGGTAGTTATCAACCTCTTCAACTGTATATGTAACTTCTTTTTGGTTGATAAAACATGGCGACACAAGTATGTGGGTGTGCCTTCCATTCTCTGCATTCTTTCAGTATTTCTTGCTAATTTGGTATCAAAGCATACTATTACTTTTGGAAAATCCTTTTCAACATGCCTGACCTTATGACAGTCATAACATTTCACCTGATATTTGAAAGTCGGTCCTTCGGGGTAACATTTCCACCTAAAACTATCTTACTAACATTGGCATCAGAGCAGGTGTTCGGGGAATCCCTAGGAGAAGGGTGTGAACAGCAAGGAAGAAGAGGTTAAAAACCAATTCGTACGAAATTCAACTAAGTTAAAATCATGTTCATACATTCACGTAATCTTGCTGCAAAGGCAGAGAAACAATTTGATTGCATGGGCACAGGAATGTGCAGACATATTCGGATTGAATCTTTGGATGATTTCGAACCAGAACAATGTGAAAAAGGAAGACGTGCAAGCTAGATAAGACAATGTGATTCTTGGGACGAATTTGCAGACTGGAAGACAAATTGTTTGTAGGGCATGACAGAAAGAGAAAGCCAAAGTGCAGAAAAAGAAATTCTTTGCAGATAGAGAAAGCCATTTGTTTTCAAGACATCCACGTTCTCCCACAATTTTCACTGGGTCTATCACATTTTTCGTGAATAGACAGAACTGACTGAACCAGAGGAAATCACAATTTTCATACGTGAAATTTCCACTGAGAAGGTAAAAATGATTAGCTGTGCATGAAGACCGCAGTGGATGTGATTTGCAGACAAAAGATTGATTTCCATTTAGTGCAGACAAAAATAATTGCAATTTGCATATTCTAAACTAATAGGGTTCTCATTTATACAAAGACAATTATTGTGATTATTCTTGATAAACTGTATCCAGACCCGAATGTCAAAAATCACAGACCAATATACAGACTTTGGTTCTGCCAGAAGCGCAGAAATTAATTGGTCAAAATTATAACGTCTATAGTCAAAATATTCACAACTGTAGAGCATTGGGATTGCAAACAGAATATTCTCATTAAGGAATCAAGGTCTGCTAGAGACCCTACCAACCATGAGAAATGTCGTCGGGATGCTCTTCTATAGTTTAAATTGGTTGTTTCAAGCGATTCAATTCCCAAGGTCCGGAAAGCCATTGTGGAAAGTGCTCTTTGGACCACTCTTCAAAACAAGTATCAAACTTCAAAGAAAAGTCAGGTTGTGCACCTGAAAAATATACTATTTTCTGCAAAGATTAATAAAGTTGGGTCCCTGTCTAAATATCTTCTTTGGATGAAAGATCTCCAAGACTAGCTTACTGCCATAACCAAGTTGCTTTTGTTTTGAATAGTGTACAGCCCTCCTATGAATCATTTGTGGAGGATTTACGTTTGATGACAGAATACCAGACCCTATCATTGATCAAGGAAGTTCCTATTACCTGCAGAAGGAAAGCAAGTAGACACAAACAACTGACTAGTTCTGAACAAACCGGGAGTGCATTTGTTGTTCAGCCTAATGGGAAGTGAAAATGTAACCCTGAAGCACCTACTTCCAAAAATCAAGTGAAATGCTATTACTATCATAAGTTAGGTGATGTCATCAAGGATTGTTGGAAGCAACAGTGTGATCTTTCCCACAACAAAAAGCCACGGGGTCGAGCAAATGTCGCAGCAATTGAAGTTGAACGGGATGCTCGAATGATACTGCTACCAGTTGTTAATTCTTTTATTCTAGCACATCCAAACATTTCACATGTTATAAGGACTAGTATGTAAAATTTAGCACAAACACAAGCTCTTTTAATTCAGTTTCGTTGGGTGATCGAAGATCACACATTGTCGAATGGATAGACAATATCTGCATGGTATTGAATAATTCAGTAATATTCATGGTAAATAGTGTCAAGTAAGTTCCTAGAATAAATAAAAATCTCCTCTATTAGTTAGACAAATTAAAATCCGAAGATTTCGACGGACAGAATTTGATTTCTATGGAAGATTCGTATCTGTAGGTTTTTTTGCTACTTTCTTTTTTGTTGTCAAATATTTGTGCTGGAGCTTTTGTGCTTTGTCACTTCTGTATTAGTTTCTTTTTCCTGCGACCCCTGTCGTGTTCTCTCTGTGACCCCTATCGTTTTCTATTGGTCACATTCTTTCTACAGTAGTTAGGTTATTTTGCGACCCCTGTCGTTTTCTCCTAGGCACGCTCTTTCTAACTTAGTTTGTTTTTATTGCGACCCCTGTCATTTCTCCTGGGCACTGTCTTTCCGTGCTGAGACTCTTCTCTATTTCTGTGCATCGTGGTTCCCCATCCTTTTCTTATACTCCAGCTATTTGTATTCAACCCTATGTTTTGGTACCTATTAATTATTGGGTTACAATGGCCAGTCTCAACAAGAAGAATGCTGAAAAAGTTCATCCAGATGGAGTTGACGGATTTCAAACCACATTTAAAGAGATACTTCATGGTCCTACAAGGAATAATTCTAATCGTAAGAATTTACAAAAAAAAACCCCTTTGTGGATGCCTAAGCTAGACCCTAGGAAAACTGAAATGGATGCATGCTAGCAGCAGATGGCACACCAATCATTCGAACTCAGAGAACAGATGTTCAAAGCAATTTCAACGAGTTGGAAACTCAAGGTTTGATTGTTAGATTTCTTGGCTTCCATCCTTCGTTGGGAGTTTTCAAGGAATGGGCCGGAAAGGTATGGATCACAAAAGGTGAGTATTCAGTTTCGGTCTATCCAAATGGATATTTCTTCATCTTCTTTGCTTCAGCCTCCGATCATGAACTCATCTTTCAAGGGGGGCCCTGGTTCATGGGAAGGGTGGGACTTTTTATGAAACCTTGGCATCCCATGTTTAAGCCAAATGAGGAACTTCCCTTCGTTGCCCCTTTATGGGTTAGACTCTTTGGTCTCCCTGCTGCGTTCTAGAATCAGATTGTTTTTATGGCAATTGGCAATACGCTGGGCACATTCATGATGACTGTGGATGCTTCTCTACAGCTGGAACAGGTGGTATACGCCAGAATCTATGTTCTCATGGACATCAGTAAACCACTTCCTACAAAAAATTCTCTAGTCATTGAAGAACACACTTGGGAACAAGTTGTAGACTTCAAAAACATTCCTTTTAGATGCAGATTATGTCATGAGTATGGTCATTTAATTAGATATTGTAAGTATAAATCTCCAGCAAAGAAAGAGCCAGAAAAATCCAAATAAGACTTTATTACACCGAAGAAGAAACAGCTTGCTAGAAAGACTGGTAAGGAAAAGGCAGAAACTAACAACAATAATAGATTATAATGTCCCCATTTCCGAGTAGTTGGCTCAGGGGGTTTTTCATTCGTCTTAGCCTTGATCATACCCAAGGGGTTAGCAGCGTAGATAGTTGTTGGGTATGTTTTTCACCTACATTTCACTTATATGTTATGTTTTGGTGTTATGCATGTACTTTATGATGACTTAAGTGAAAAAGGTGGGGTAATGTTCTATTTCTTCGTTGGGGTCACTTAAGGGAATTTTTTTGGCCTAGGAGAAATAAAGTCACTTTAAGTGACGATTAAAACATGACATATCTCAAGGGGGATCGAATTAGGGTTTTATGGGCACTTTTATGATGGAAAAAAGTTATAAAAGGTGGTGTTTGGGGAGGAAAAAGGATCTTGGTTCATTTTGCCATCATATGTTGGAGCTTTCAGCTTGCTTTCCTTGCTTGTGGAGGTGAAATTTGGCAGGAACCCTAGCTTCGGTAGTGAAGGATCTATCCCTAGCTAGTAGAGCACTCTTTGGTAGTGAAAGATCCAGCCCTAGTTTGCTATTGTGGAGTTTATTCAGATCGGGTTGTCAAATTCAAAGGCTTGCTGATCCAGTTTCAAGTCCAGAAAGAGAAGACAGCCATATTCAGTAAGAGAGATAATCTATTTTATCAGTGGAAACTTCTTGTTATTGCATGTCATTGCATGTTGATGCATGTTACTTGCATGTTGTTGCATGTTAGTTTTATTGCAATAAAAGTGAAGATATTGGTTATTTTCTGATTTTATACCTTGCTGCCATAACTGTACTTTGCTGTCATATTTTTCTATATACTATTGTCATAAAAATCAGATTGTTATTTATGAAAATTTGGTTGGAAATCTTGAATATAAAATAAATCCGGAAAAGGGATATTTCATAGATTTGGAGCCCTATAGGAACAAGAGGAAGAGGAAGGGGATGAACTGTTAGAATCTCAAGTACCGGAAACACAGTTGAACAAGCAACAACAAATTCAAGATCAACACGATGCACAAGATCAGAATCAAATGGTGATATTCCAAGCCCAACCCAGCAAGGCTACAAGCGAAAAATTGGTTAAAAGTTATCAGCGGAAAAATAAGTTCCATAAGCAATTCCAAGACCAACACCAACAAGCAAAAGAGTTAGAAAGAATGGATAATGCCATTGTGGTCAAAGGCTCTAATATGTCAAATCAAATGGATTTTTCTAATTTTTAGTCTTTATGCTCTATTAAATATGGAAGAAAAAAGACAACAATGGCAAGCTATGTCTTCTCTTATATGTTCCTTTCCTCGCTTACCAATCACATTAGGTGGGGATTTTAATACTATATTAAATATCCAAGAGAAGTATGGCAGTAACCCCCATATCGATGCTAGTTCGAGCATCATGACTCATTTCATCCACTTTCATCAACTAGTGTATGTGCCTATTGTTAATGGAATAAGGACATGGTCTAACAGAAGGCAAGGTGAGGACTATATCTTGGAAAGACCGGTGGCTAAGGATTATACCCCAAGGACTATGATTCTTAATAACAGTGGCTCGGACCATAGCGCAATCTTTTTGGAGACAGGTAGAACCTCACCGTGCAAAGCTTCTTTTCGTTTTTAAATAATGTGGTTGTGTCATAAAGATATTGATAAACTTGTTCAACAATGGTGGTTGGAAGGAAAGCCAAGGTATGGAACTCAAATGTCCATTTTTGTCAAAATATTATCATACTTAAACTAAATTATAAGCATGGAACTGGAATGTGTTTGGAGATATTAAAGATAGGAAAACAAAGATTTTGGAACAGCTGCAAGATATAAATATTACTCACAGACATTCGGGTTATTCTATAGATCTCTTCAAACAATAATGTCTTCTGAAAGTAGATCTACAGGAATGGGAAACTAGGGAGGAAATCATGTGGAAGCAAAAATCTAGGATACAATGGTTAAAGGAAGGAGACAAAAACTTAGCTTTCTTCCATAAATCCATACAAGCCAGGACAACCCAAAATCATATTCGCTCTTTCACCAAAGGGGACGAAACTAGAGTGTATTCGAGTCAGGGGATGAACCAGGTAGCTCAGCAGTATTTTCAACAGTTATTCGCCTCTTAACCCCTAGACTTGAACTCACAACAACAAATTCTGAACATCCTTCCTACTTGTGTCTCTCAACAAGAAAAAGAAAGGTTGATGCAGCCCATTACGGAAGAAGAACTCCACAGTATTGTCTTCAAAATGAAAAAAGGAAAAACACTTTGACCATATGGATTTCTGATTGAGTTCTTCCAGGCATTTTGGGGTATCATCAAAAGGGATCTTCTACAGGTGGCTGATGAGGTAAGAAATGCCAAAACTTTGCTTAAGCAAATAAATAAAACGTTCATTGCTCTTATTCCGAAATATAATGACTTAGGGAAGATTTCAGGTTACCGTCTTATAGCCTTATGTAATGTCTTGTACAAAACAAACACTAAGGCTATAACAAAACGACTAAAACCTCTGTTGCACAAGATTATCTCCCCTGAACAAGTGAGTTTTGTGCCAAGTCGTCATATTCAGGATGTAATTGTTTTAGCTCAGGAAATTTTACACTCTATGGACATACAAAAAAATCCGGCAATGTTTATTAGATTGGATTTATCTAAAGCATATGACAGGGTTGATTGGGGTTTCCTATGCAAAGTCCTGGCCCAATTTGGATTTTCTATGGAATGGATTCTATGGATAAATGTGTGTATCTCTTCTGTCTCCTTTGTTGTTTTACTTGATGGTTCTCCTCCGGAATTTTTTGGAGCCTCCAGAGGTATAAGGCAAGGAGACCCTTTATTGCCTTTCTTATTCATCATTTTGGCAGAAGGCTTGAGGAGGCTTGCAAAGCAAGCCTATCAGGAAAGGAAAATTCGTGGTATTCAGTTGGCCGAAAATATTCTTCCTATTTTTCATTTCCAGTGTTGATGATTCCACGCTACTTGGAAAAGCTACTTCTACGGAAGTAAAACAACTCCATAAAGTTCTTCATACCTTTTCACAAGCCACTAGTCAATTGATCAACCAAGGAAAATCCAGCATTTTCTTCTTTCATTGTCCTAGACAACAAGAGGAGCAAATTCTAAATATTTTTCAATTCAAGAAGGGAGTGCTTTCTTTACAATACTTGGGTGTTCCTTTAGCGTCTCACAAGTTAAAAACTGGCATTGGTTAAACCACAAGTATGAATTAAAACTACAAAATAGACTAACCGATAGCTTTCTTCAGGAGGAAGGATGATACTGGTCAAATCGGTTTTGCAAGCTATGCCCATATACATTGTATCCGTGGTATATATATTCTTGCAAATACGTTGAAACGTGAAACAAGTGGACTCTATCCGCCAAGAATTCTTATGGAGTTGAATCCAGGATAAAAGAAAATGGTCATTAGTTAAATGGAAAACTCTTTGTCATCCAAAAAAAAAGGTTGTTTGGGATTTAGATCTTCGCCTAGCCAAATGCAAGCCTTAACTACAAAACTGTACTGGAGGTTGCTTATTTATCCCCCGCGATCTTTGGGCTTCAACTTTGAGAGCCAAGTATGCTCGTGGGGATCCCCCGGAAGAAATTGTGAGGTCTACCCTTCCTACTAAGGGCTCTCATATCTTAAAGGTTCCTAAAATAGGCGAGGACATTATTATAAAGCAATTGTTCTAGATAGTCAATAATGGGCAGTCAGCCAACTTTTGGACTAATTCATGGAATGGACAACCCCGTCTTATTTTCCAATATCCTTAGCTCAATCCTATACGAAGCAAATGCATGATATTGGGTGGAGAAAGGTTTCCCATTACGGAAGACTGTCATCCAACCGCTAAGACAGTGAAAAAGAATGGATTCCGATCTCTGAATGGCCACTTGTAATTCAGCATGAACATCATCTTTTGTTGCAAAATGTTTTCAACAATCGTCCTCTTTCCTCATTCCCATTCCCTAACAAATTGGGATGGGGACAAGATTCCTCGGGCTATTATATTGTTTCTAATGCTTATGCATCTTTGGTGATTGACAACCCTCATCGTCTTAAGTTCCTCTTCAAGAAACTATGGCACTCAGGGATGTGGACTAAAGTTAGTTTTTTCATGTGGCTTCTTATCCATAAGAGGATTTTAACAGGAGATCAACTTATCAAGAAAGGATTTCATGGACCTTTCAGATGTGTTATGTGCTTACAGGATGAGGAATATTTTACTCACCTATTTTTCCTATGCCCTTGGGTTGTTCATATTTGGCGACAATTTGTGATCCTCTTCAAGCTGAGGTGGCATAATTTTGACTCCCTTGAACAAGTTATCAAAGAGTGGCAGTGAATGCTTCCTACAAGACAAAGGCTTCTTCTTATATTGTGGAGTGGGATCTCTCTTCTTCTTTGGAATACCTGGAAAGAACGAAACAATCAACTTTTTCAACAAAGTAGCCAAGATGGCCCTTATATCTGGGAAAAAAACAAAAAAAATATAGTCAAAACTCTCAAACATAAAATACCTTTACCCAACACTCTATCTATAGAATGGGAACATATTTATAATCAGCTTTCTCTTGATCCAACAGAAGCCACTTTACCCCAATTTCATATTAACCAGGAAAGAAAGAGAGTCCAGTCAAGGTCCCTCCCTCGGGTTATGGACAGTTGAACATAGATGGAGCCTCCAAAGGTAATCCAGGCATAGTTGCTATGGGAGGCATTGGTAGACACCATGAGGGTGAGGTGCAATTGTTTTTTGCTATTAATCTGGGTGTTACTACCAATAATATTGCAAAGATGAAAACGATCTATAAAGGTATGCAAAAGGATGTAAAGTGTGGTTGGCTGAAAATTCAAGTTAGGTCAGAGTCTCAAATGGCTATCAAGGTATTCTCTCATAGCAGAGCCACTCTTCACCAAACTGGTGAATCTCCAAAGAAGTTTGGAAGATTAAAAAATTGCAGGAAAATTTTCTAGAAGTGCAATTTGTCCACATTCCCCGGGATAGAAATAAAATTGCAGATAGTCTGGCCAATTGGGCTTTGGATAATAAGGATCTCCTCTACTATGGCTTGCCTCCTGCATAGTGGTCCAACCAGCTACAAGATGACATCAAATACATTTTCAACCTTGAATCTTCACTATGATGATTGCAACTGCTTTTTTGTTGTATAATGCTACGGCTTGGACCAATATCTTCCAGGCTTGGCATAGCTATATATGTAAATTTGGTTACCATCTAATATTAAATCCTTGCTTTTTCAAAAAACAAAATCACAAGATTTCAGAATTTCTTTGGGAAGATGTTTATTTTGTTTGATGTAGAACAGAACATGATGGTAGTCATAGGAATCAGGCAAGGTGACTTGTATACAGATGTTGACCCTATCACAATCAACTTACATGCATTAGTTGTGGACGGTAATGCTAACATTATGTAGCATGAGAGATTTGGACTTCTCAATCTTCAATACTTAGCCAAACTTAGCAGAGCCAACAAGGTTATTGTTTTGCCAACTATCCAAGAAGACCTTTGTAGGGTGTTTGGCTGGCAAGCAAAAGTAGAAACCATTTCTAACAAAAAGTGTTTGGTGTGTAGAGGGGATCTTAGATCTTGTTCATGCATGTCTTTGTGAGATATCCTGGAAAGCACCAACTATCCTCATTGCAAGGTATTTTATGTTGCTAGTGGATAATTTTTCCAGGAAGATGAGGGTCTTCTTCTTGAAAAAGAAATTTGATTGTTTTGCATCATTTGAAACTTCAAAGCGTTGGTGCAAAATCAGAGAAGCAGGAGGATCAAAACACTAAGATCTAACAATGGGGGTGAATTCACTTCCAACTATTTCAAGGACTAATACAATAATAAGATTGTTTTGCATCATTTGAAAACTTCAAAGTGTTGGTGCAAAATTAAAGAAGTAGGAGAATCAAAACACTGAGATCTAACAATGGGGGTGAATTCACTTCAAACTATTTAATGGACTATTATAGTAAGAAAGGTATTCAATGACACATGACAGCCCCAAACAATCCATGCAAAATGGGGTGGTTGAGAGGCATTAAAGAACTATCATGGTGATGGCTCAATGCATGATGAATAGTAAGGATGTACCATAGAAATATTGAAGAGAAGAAATGAACACGGCGGTGTATATCCTAAATAATAGTCCTTGTAAAGCTTTATAGGATGTTACACCTGAGAAGCTTGGTCAAGAATCAAACATGAGGTAACAACTCTTTATGTTTTTGGTTCTACTGCATATACTTTGGGTCTTAATATTAGAAGGAGTAAACTAGATTCCAAGAGTTCAAGATATTTCTTTGTTAGCTAAATTGACCAATCTAAGGCCAATACAATTATTGATATTTCCAATAATAAGATAATCATTAGTAGAGATGTTGATGTGAAGGAGACAAAATCATTCTTTGTTTGTAACAAGCAAGCAATTACTGAGGCATCTCAATTTAGTGTTATGGTTCCTTTGAAAAATGAGGAAACCAATTCATCCAGTACTCCCATCACATGCACCACTGCGGTAGCCCATGGCTGGCTGATATTTCTCGTACTTCATTGGTCTATCAGCAACACCAACCTACATTGGTTAACAATCCAGTTGAGATTCAGCCACCACAGGATTCTCACATGCAACGGAGGTAGTTTTACTCCTTATACATGATCCATAGGAGGATGAAATTCCTCAATCGAATGCACATGCCCGAAAGAAAGCGAAAAAGGTTGTTGGTTCAATTGAGCATGTTTACCTTGTTCTTTTTTGATCTTTTTATGATACACAAACCTGTAATGTCCATTTCTAAGGCTGAAACTGAAAAACAAGGAATTAGCACAAACCCAATCTGATTTTTATTTGATTTTTGGACCAGAAAACTGAAAATTAAATCAATGCGGAATAGCGAACTGATTTTTCTAACAGCAGTCTGAAAAACACAAGTTTTCACCCAGATATTACCCTACAATTCATCCACAATATTTATAGACCCTTTTGGAATATTTTAGAACGATTTCTGCCACAAAAATCAAGCTAATACTCAACTGGAAAATTATTTAATAACAGCAGAAGTACAGCGAAGAGAAATAATTAAAATGAAGGTTTCCAAAACCCAACAATGCCCAAATATGAGTGATTCTATCCTTATAAATTATAGCAAATCTGAATATCAATAAATGAATGGGTGACGTGGCCTAGAAGGCACTTAGAATGACCTCTACCCTAGTCACTCCCCTAGGAGAGGACTCCAAAAATATGTTAAAGCTTGTGTAGGTCTTCTCCTTGATGCCCTAGGTCCAAATATGCAAGAGTCTTCAATAGAGATCTTCAATTCATCAACATGGAGAGTTTTCGTTCTCCACCAAGCCACAAGGAAGGGTTTCATCCTTCTTGGATGCCACACATGAGAGTTTTCATCTTCAAGCCGAATGGTATTGAGCAATCAGCCCAACAAACAAAAGATGATCTCCAAATGAGGTCATACAACCTCTTTTATACACCTTGCTTGAAGCCAAAGGCCAAATAGATGAGGACCAACCTCCAAGCTCACTTTATCTTTTAATTCTTTGTTGGGAAACTCATAATCCCAACCGACCTATCTGAGGAACATAAACACTAAAGAAAGACATTAAAAAATAATAAAAGAAAACAGAAACGAAGCTCACTTACTTCCCTTGTTCACTTATTCTTCTTGGCCACAGGAAGAGAATGGCAAGAAATTATTCAATTGATGCTAGTTTGAAAAAGGGGACATTACAGAACCACAACAATATTTCAAAGTAAAAGGAAAACCTAAATAGAAAGCTTTCGTGCAAGTTGAATATGATGCCTTGATAAAGAACCATACCTAGTAATGGGTTGAATTACCTCCACATAAACAACCCATTAGATGTAAATGGGTGTGCATAGTCAAATGCAAAACCAATGCTACTTTGGAGAAGTACAAGGCTCATCTTATTGCAAAATGTTTTTCACAAGAGGGAATAATCTAAGGAGACTTTAGCTCCTACAACAAAGATGGTCACATTTCAATTGCTTCACTCCATAGCAGCTCTATTTGGTTGGAAGGTGTTTCATATGGACAAAGGAGCACCTTTCTTAACAGAGATTTGGACGAGGTAATTTACATGGTGCATCCTGAAGGTTTTTAGGTACATGGTTGTGATCATCTAGTTTGCAGAGTTGATAATGTCAATATACGGCCCTAAATAGGCTCCACAAGCCTAATCTAAATAGAAGACTCGTGCAAGTTGAATATGGCACCTTGATAAAGAACCATAACTGAAAATTGGTTATCTATGTAAACAACCCATTGAATACAAATGGGTGTACATAGTCAAATGCAAAGTTGTTACTTTGGACAATTATAAGGTTTGTCTTGTTGCAAAATGCTTCACAGTAGGAGGGAATAAACAATGAGGAAACTTAAGCTCCTGCAGCAAATATGGTAACATTTCAGTTGCTTCTCTCCGTATCAGCACTATTTCATTAGAAGGTGTTTCATATGCATATAAAGAGCCCCTTTCTTATTGGAGATTTGGATGGAGTGATTAACATGGTGCAGCCTAAAGGTTTTTGAGTACTTGGTCGTGATCATCTGGTTTGCAGAGTTGATAATGTTTATGTACGGGTCTAAATAGGCTCCACTAATGATTGATCAACATCTCCAAGATTATATATCTAGAAAGAGTCTTTTTTATCCGATTATTTATGTCAAAAGTGATATTCTGATATACCTAACTCCACCATTGCAGGAGTTGCATAAGCTATAAAAATGCATCTCTCATATTGTATCGTTGTCCCAAATGAATCAAGTTTTATTGTGTGAAAATATATTTGCATCCTGAACCAAATTAACATTTGGTATCAAAGCCATGTTTGTCCTTCCTTGTGCAGGAATAGTGAATTTTTAAAGGGCTTATCCAAATTCAAGGCTGCCCTTGTTAATGAGAGTTTTCTCAAGCAATCTCTACGTGTGGTAGTAGCAATGTTGTTAAAATCGTAACCAAACCAGAATTGGACCGGTTTAAAATTTATGAACTAGTTTACTAAAAAATACATAAAATATTACGATTTTAATGAAAACAATATATTTTAAAGATTCCAACCTGTGATTACAAACAATTAGAGACAAAATATTCAAAGTTTGCTCATGTATATAACATGTAAGGGTAAATATAGCAAAACGGAACCAAGTGCACTACATATCCGAAACAAAATACATAAACAATGAGTCTATAAATGGCCTACAGAGTCCAAAAAACAATTTACTACAGGATACCACAAGTTTGATATCAATCATCAAACTCAACACCACTGCTAAGAATGGGATCCTCATCCTCATCAATGTCATCATATTCCTCTGGCTCGAACACATCAGACTCCTCAAGGACATCGACAGTAGTTGTAGCACGGCTAGTGTTTCCCATGTCTGGTACTACTAGTGGTTCATCATCCAAAACCATCCACTGGGTGACTCTCCTCTACCCATTCTAAGGTTGGATCAATATCATCCAAGACAATGGAATATGTATTAGGTATTCTATTCAGTAAGTGGTTGTGTCTTAGCCGAAGGTTGTATTGCACGAAGATGAGATCATTTAATCGTTGTTCCAAACGGGGTCTATATAACATCATTTTAGGGTTAGGGTTGGAAAAAAGCATAGTTACCTAGGACTCCGAGACGGGGGGGCGTCGGGACATAGGGAAAGGGTTTCCGAGGTAACAAAAAATTCTCAAATTTTGGGGACGGATGGCACATGGCTATTAAAATAATATATAAATATTCAAAAACATACAATGGGTCCCCTAACCTTGGAAAAAAAACATGAAAGGTTATAATTTCAGCACCATAGCCAATAATGTTACCAAAGGCCCTGTAACATGTCAACATCTCTTTATCATGTCACTTACATGATTATAATATTATATCCTCGACTTAAAAAAATAGCTTTTTGGAACAGTAGAGGCCATGCAAACTACATGCATAGCCATCCATAGACAAAACCAGCTAAGGTAACTGAAAAACACTAAAAAATTAAATACAAAGTTGGCCTCTAGAACATTCTAATATACCAGTAAAGCCTTCAATATCATACAAAAAGCGGCAAAAAGACTTGCACAACAAAATTTTGAAACTAAAGAAATACTTAAAACCATGCATGTGAATTTATTGATCCTATTGCTATGTATAAGGAAGGCTTTAAAATGTAAAATAACAGCGACCTCTTGTTAGAATATCTTCGTTTAGAACCTACGTAAGACAACAAGAATCCATTTCTTGGGAAGGTAAGTTTGCATGGGAAAAGGATTAGTTTTCATTTGCCTATTTCCAAAATCATAATCCTTTATGCTTTTTATATTTTTTTATTTTTTTGTGACTCCGGGGACTTCGGGACATCCCCTAGCCATCCCCTAAAAGTATCGAGGACGTCATGGCATCCCCGTTGGAGTCCCCAAAGTCTCGAAGCACCCGGGACATCCCAGGTGAATTCCCTAAAGTTAGGGTATGCCCCCTTCATTTTTACATCGGGTGGTGCGTGGGGGGGGACGTTTTGTCCCCGTCCCCAAGCACCCAAGATGGCTTAGGAATGAGGGGTGTGTGCCCCTGCGTAACACTAGAAAAAAAGTGACTTAAAAACTAAAATTGAAAAAAAATGTATAAACTTAAAGGAAAAAACCGCCCCTCAACCAGTTCAAGCCGGTCTAGTACGAAACCGGCTGGTTTGACCGATTCAGTATAGAACCGGTCAATTCAGTACTGAATCGGTATTGAATCGGCCAGTTCCGTATAGAACCGGTCATTTGTTTGGTTTTTCTAACGATTTGCAATTTTTTTAATGAACCAATCAAACCAAATAGTGTTTAAAACACTGGGTGGTAGAATTAAGCTTCATGTTCTTCCTTGCAGCTTACTCTGACAAACAGAATCACTGATTTGATTGATACAAAGCAAGAGGCACCTGATTACATTGTATGTCTCTATTAAGAATTCTACAAATCATGGGGCTTGAGCAACTGTAATGTCCCTTGCTCAGGTTTAATGCAAATAGAAGACCCTTAGCCTATCCACTTATTTCCCACAAGTTATAGGGGTGGAAAAAAAAGGGAAATAAGGTAATAATATAACTAAGTAGCCAAAAAGTAATATCATAAAGCCTACTTATGATATTATTATTAAAATAAAAGGGGACTTCCTATTTTAGGTGATTTAACACTAAAATAAAAAATAATAAAGTCATTTTTTAATTAAACTACAAAAGCCCCACGTGGAGCACCTCGCTTGGGAAATAGAGATAGAAAAGTATAAAAGGAGTTGATGGTGTTCGTTTGGGGGGAGGTATGGTCATAATTTCATTTCTATCGTAAGTGTTAAGCTTGTAGCTTCAACATTTCAGTTATTGAGGACAAAACCCCTCTTTGGCATAAAGATTTGGGGATAGAAACACTCAACATTTGCTTGATGATTTCATTTAGAGGTCACATTTGAGCTTAAATTCAAATTTTCATAGCTAGGGCATAGTTTCAAGGTCATTTTCAGAGGTAGGCAGCTAAGGCACACATACAGATCAGATTTTCAGAATTTTTCTCCATGGGACAACCACCAATCAGCCGTAATCGACTTTGGGAAGGTTCTTGGATAGTTTTTGAGCATTTCTAGGGCTGGATGAATTGCTAAGTAAGTGGGATGAACTCCTTGGGACTTGGGAGGTCATTTCAGTGGTGAAAGAGCGTGTCTTTGGTGCCAGGGCTTACCTAAGCCCCCAATCTACCCTAGGGCATAACTACCAGCCTTTGATCCTTCCGATATGGCATCAAATGGTCGGCTATAATCATCTTCTATCTTCAGTTCAGAAATAAATGCATCTGTTGATTGTAAAAATTATTTTCTTTCATAAGGCTTTGCCTCTTGAGGTTATCTCTATTTTGTTGATTTTCCGTTTATAAGAGCAAGAAATCAAACTTGCTTTACAGCTGTCATTTCCTATAGAAATTCTATATTTTTCTTGGGGTTTATTATTCAAATTTCTTTGAATAAAAGGGTATTTTAAGAGCTTTGTATTTTCATCTATAAGGGGATTTTTCCAGACTTTCCAGCACAGATAAGGGTTTACGGAATTTGCATTATTTTTGCCCTATGAGGACACTAGGGTGGTATTATAGCTTAAATCTCGCCAACCTACAGGGTTAGATCAAATTTTTAATGCACCTGTTGGGAAGAATTAATGTTTTGCAGACCTGATGCATAGTCTACAAATCAACGAGTTAATGAATAAAGAGAATTTGGCGAAAAGCTTTGCAGAACGGGGAACAACCTTGAGCAGCCTCCTCATTCAAATAATGTTCTACTCTGGAGGAAATGGCAAACTAATGATCCATAATAAGACAATCAGATTTGGAGTCTATGTTATGGGCAGTGAATCCAACGATCACTCGTTTGGCTAAGCCCAAGCTTTTGAGACACCCAAGTCCAGATGTAAGACGTGTAGTTCCACTTGTGTTAGTGAAATCACAAGAATAACAGCAACTGAAGAGTCATACAGCAGCAACACTGAGGCAAATATTTCAATTAACTGTGGAAATTTTCTAGGGTTAGATGAAATCAAAAGCACTTTTTTTGCTAAGAGGGTTGCAATTTTAGAAATTATGGCAAAAGTCAAATCATGTGTTCTAATGTTGGATCTTGACTGTGATGATCTTATTCTCCAAATGTTTCAACATTTCTTTGCTACTGTTTATCAAAATCATGTAGAAAATGTTATTACTTCAATGCAAACAATTATGTCTTTGATTATGAATGAGAGTGGCAATATGTCCCAGCCACTCCTAGTTTTATTGGCTAATATGAAAAAGGATGAGCAGGAAGTCTCCCCGGCTTCACATGTGTTGGCTCAAAAGGTAGTTAATCAGTGTGAAGCAAAGTTGAAGCCATACCTAACAGTAGGAAGGACAGCTGAACAAAAGGAACCCAACATGCAAATTGAAGGTAAAGATTCTTTGATAGTAAAAAATGTTTTATTGGCTTCTAATGATTGCATGTATCAGCGAAATAATGAGGAAGTCAAGGAAGAAAAAAGACCAGTAAAAGTAATGGATACACCACCACCTCAAGAGGTCAAGGAGGAAACTGTGAAGAAGAAAGCATCGTTCGATGATTACATAGAGTTCAACAAAACAGGAGTGCATAAATCACATATATGAGGCAGAAATGAATAATCCACCAACAACAACAAAAGGGGATCATAGTATTGAAAATAAACCGGCCACTTTGCAGTCAAGTGCAGATGTAATGAGGACCTAGAAAGGTGTGATAAATGGCTAAGAGCTAAGGATGCTAAGTTGATAGCTACCCAAGCAAAAGACCATCTACGGAAATTTAAAGAAGGGAAGCTCTTGAAACATCATTATGATAGTTCTGAAAATAAAAAGATGAAAGTAGAACCTTTGGATCTAAATTGTATGTACATGAAGGTATAAGATCCAAGCAATAGAGATACCACAACAAATTTCAGTGTCCACAGAAAACAATGGGGGTGGGAAATTTATAAGATACACAGAGATGTTATGGTTGGGAGTTTCAGTAATATTGATGGTCTTCACCTAGATAGAATCCCCATGCAAAAGAATAAAGAAACTTTTCATGCAGATGGGACTACATTGGGACAATGAAATATCCCTTGCTGGGATCTTACAACAAAATAGACAAAAGACAGAAATTTGCAGCAAATATTGAATCTAATTTTTGCAGATTTTATGTAGAAAATTACAGCTAGGGCAGCAAACAGAAAAATATGGATAACTCCCAAAATAACCATTCAAATCACCTGAAATTTTAAATGGAACTAGATAATAATATAAAGAACACAAGGGAAATATTTTTGGAATTTTTCAGTCAATATAACGCTGCCAGAAATTTACAGCGTGCCTAAAATAGCTGGAAAACTTCGAAAATTAATATCTTTCCGAATACAAGTGCAAAACTGATGAAACTTGGGAAATAACATATATAAATATGGAAGATGACTTTCCAACCTTCAGATCTGAAAACAGCCAGCTGAAAACCCTAGAAATTAGGGCTGCAATCTCCCAAACAAGTCGCCCCCCTTCGTAGATGACCAAAACCCTTGTGAAATCCTTTGTAGATGATGTTAAACCCTTCCTCTATGGCTGCCATAGGTCTGATCCGAAAACCAGCTGAAAATCTCCACAAAAACTCTCAAAAACCCTCAAACCCTAATTCTGAAATTCCTGAAAATACCTCTGTAAAAACAGCCCTGAAATCCACTCCAAATGACAAGTTAGGGTAGATCTTTCACTACCGAAGAATGCCCTTCAAGCTAGGGATGGATCTTTCACCACCGAAGCTAGGGTTCCCGTGGGATCTTACTGCAAAAGCTAAATAGTTGCAAACAGCAGTTGCACATGAAAAGAAAATGAGTGTATGAATGAATGCCTCTCCCTTCACTCCTCTTCTCCTTTTATAACCTTTTTCATGTCAAGGAACCCTAAAACCCCCAAGTCGCACTTTCCCATGGAGAGGGCCCATTTAATAAATATTTTAAAGTTACTTTTTTCCCCCTAGGCGCCTTGGCCCAAAAAGGCGCCCCCAACAAAGAAATATAACATTAAATGCAATACATATCCCTCAAGTCGCCAAAAAGGTACTTTAAGTGGCCCCAACGAAGAAATATAACATCTAGTCCTTTTAAAAGCTCTTTATAACCCTGTTGATGGAAATAATAATAAGTGGACTAGATACCCATACCCAATAGCTCATAGTGTCCGTAACCCCTTGGGCATGACTAGGGTTAGGACACGCATTGGCCCTTAGGCCATGGGCGAGGGAAAAGGGACATTACAGTCCTCCCTTCCCAAAATTTGCTTGTCCCCAAGCAAATGCAAACTAGGATGCCGTAGAATCTATTCTCCCTCCCAAGTAGCATCCTCAAGAGGCAAACCCTTCCATCGTACCAAATATTCTATGATATCTCTGTTCCTGAGCTTCCTCTATCTGACCTCAATAATAGAGTCCGATTCTAAAACCAGCTTCCCCTCCTCATCAAGTGGTGGCAACTTTGTAGAAGGTACAATGTGTTGTCCTAAGGCCTTCTTAAGGTATGATACATGGAAAACATTATGTATCTTGCTGTGCTCTGGAAGATCCAACTCATATGCAACCGCACCGACTCGCCGGACTATCCTGTATGGACCATAAAAGGGGTTTCAGCTTTTCCGCCCCCTTTTGCTTGAGTGATGCCTGTCTGTATGGCTGTAGACGTAAGAACACCAAGTGTCCTGCCTCGAAGGACCTCTCTATCCTGTGTCGATTTGCATAAACCTTCTGCTGATTTTGTGCCTTCTGGAGATTCTCCTTAAGAGCTCACAGGATATCTTGATTCTCCTGTAACCAATCCCGAGCTTTGGGAGCTCGACTATCTGATAATACTAAATCAGCAAATGACATGGCATCGTATCCATACAAAGCTCTGAAAGGAGTCATGCCAATACTCATCTGATATGTGGTATTGTAGCAATACTCACCCATATGCAACCATCTGATCCATGCCTGCTGATGTCCGGTCACATAACTCCGCAAATAGCCTTCTATCCATTTGTTGACAATCTCTGTTTGCCCGTCAGTCTGAGGGTGGTAGCTCGTGCTAGGAGTCAACTCGGTACCGGCAACTCTGAAAATCTCCTGCCAAAAGGTGCTCATGAAGATCTTGTCCCTGTCACTAATAATATTTTTAGGCAACCCATGTAACCTAAAAATCCCTGTATAAAATATCTGAGCCACGTCAGCTGCCTCATGCTTCTTAGGTAGAGAAAAGAAGTGCGCATACTTGGTCAACCGATCAACTACCACATAAATGCAATTGTGCCCATGCACCATAGGGAGTCCTGTGATGAAGTCCATCGATATGCTCTCCCACTTCTACTCAGGGATGGGAAGAGGCTTAAGTAACCCTGCAGGAAAAGAATGCTCCGATTTGGTTTGTTGGCAAACCATACACTCTCTGACATGATTAAGAACATCATCCTTCATCCCCTTCCAAGTGAATCTCTCCCTGATGTACCTGTATGTTTTGAAGTATCCGGGGTGTCCAACTAGTGGTGTGTCATGTACGGCACGAAGGATCTTGTCCTTCATCTTAGACTCTGGTACAAGGAAAATCCGATCCTTGTAGAAAATGAGATCATCTACCACCTTATATCGGTCATCTTTGATAATACCATCCATGATCTCACATGCAAACTGATTCTTGGAGTACTCAACAAGTATGTGAGCCTTCCAATCTGCTGAAATTTCGGACATAGAACTCAACACGGTAGTAAGGTGAGGTCTCCTAGATAAAGCATCAGCAACAACATTATTCTTACCTCTAGTGTATTCTATGTCAAAGTCATATGTTTGTACCTTGTTCACCCATCTCTATTGGCGGTCGTTGAGATCCTTTTGCCCCAAAAAGAACCTCAAACTATTGTGATCTGTACGTACCACGAACCTGTTGCCCACAAGGTACTGTCTGAATTTGGCCAAAGCATGCATGATGGCCAATAGCTCCTTGTCGTAAATCGAATACCCCCTCTCCACGGGGCTCAATTTCTGACTCTCGTAAGCAATGGGGTGCCTATCCTGCATAAGCACTGCTCCAACCCCCTCACCTGATGCATCACACTCTAGAATAAATGGACGAGAAAAATCTGGTAATGCCAGGATGGGGCATGAACTCATCACCTCCTTGAGATGATCAAAAATCTGTTGTGCCGCTTCTAACCAAGCGAAAGCTCCCTTCTTGGTCAAGTCTGTCAGTGGGGCAGTCAATCGTGAGAAATTCTTCACGAACCTCCTGTAATAGGTGCATAGTCCTAAGAATCCCCTCAAATGTGTCAACGTCCTAGGTGGAGGCCAATCCAAAATTGCCTGTATCTTCTCTCTGTCCACCTTTACTCCCACTCCACCAATCACATATCCCAAGTATAACAACTATGTCAATGCCAAACTCACATTTAGAAGCTTTTGCATATAGCAAATTAGCTTCTAGTATTCCCAATATCTCGTCAAGGTGGCGGATATGGTTCTCCCAAGTCCTGCTGTAAACCAATATATCATCAAAGAAGACCAAAACAAACTTCCGCAAATGGCGGTTGAACACGTGGTTCATGCAAGACTGGAATGTGGCTGGTGCATTAGACAGTCCGAAGGGCATCACTAAAAACTCAAAATGTCCATAATGACATCTGAAAGCGGTCTTATGCACATCTTGTTCCCTAACCTTGATCTGGTAGTAGCTCATCAATACGCGACACTGGATACTTGTTCTTGATTGTCCTCTTATTCAATGCCCGATAGTCAATGCACATCCACATGGTCCCATCCTTCTTTTTCACCAACACCACTAAAGAAGCAAAAGGGCTAGAACTCGGCCTAATGTGTCCCATGTCAATAAGCTCGTGGATGGTCCTCTCAATCTCATCCTTAAACCGTTTGGGGTGACGGTAAGGAGTAGTAACTACGGGTCTAGTGTCCTCAAGCACAATCACATGCTCAAATCCCCTCTCTGGCGGTACACCAAGTGGTATGTCGTTAAAAACTGTACTGTGCTTGTCCAATAGCCCCTGTATATCTACATGATACTCTGGCTGTCCATCCTCTGAGTTCTTGGTAGAAACCAAGCACTGTACTGCCCAATCAACCCCATTGTGTCTGTGAATCCTCTCGATCCTCTTTGCTGAAACGACCCTGGGTGCCTCTGAAGACAAACCCCTCAAGGTTACATTCTTCCCCTCGGACTTGAACTTGAGTTCCATCGTCTGAAAGTTAGTCCGAAATTCTCCAAGAGAATGGAGCCACTGTACACCGAGCACAAGGTTGGTCTCTCCAATACCAACCACATAGAAGTCATCGGTGACTATATGGTTACCCATGTTGATACTCAACTGCGGAACTCGCTGCATGCATCTCATGGACTCACCATTGGCTACCGCCACATTAAAACCCTCAAAGTCTTCTGCCTGTAGTCCCCGCTTTTCTACCAAAGATGCATCAATGAAATTGTGGGTCGCCCCACTGTCAATGAGTACTACCACTCTCTGACCCTGTAATGTTCCCTTAACTCTGAATGCCTTGTACCTCGGGGTACTCGACAAAGTAGCAATAGTTTCCTGGGTAAAAGTCTCCTCCTGTTCAATCCCTGCGCTATCCAATGCCTCCTCATCTTCATCTTCTAACTCCTAATGGTACCGCTCCTCGTTCTCACTCTCCTCGAAGACCTCTATGAATTGGGCCCTTCCCTTTCCTCTACAATCATGCCCTGGAACCCATGGTGTGCGGCAGTCGAAACATAGTTTCTTTCACCTCAACTCCTCCCTATCCTCTCTCAAATACAAATGGTCTCCTTGCAGTATCTTGCCTAGGTGGGGGTCCCTTCGGCTGTGGACTATCAACTTTCGAAGGAAATACCTTAGGCTGAATTCGAGGGGAAAACCTGAATTTTGGAGTGGACAACTCCAAATCACGTGCTCTCCTAATCGCCTCATGTAAGGAGGAAGGCTCAAATGCCTTCACAAATCCTGCTAGAGCGTCAATCAAACCTGCCATGAAGAGTGAAGTCAACCTCATCTCTGAAACATCAGATACCATCACTGATAACCTCTGAAAATCTGCAATGTACTTGTCTAGAGAACATGTCTACCTCAAGTGGGTCAACTCTCTGAAGTGCCTATTTGGGTCCCTCCTGTCGAACCTGCTCATCAATCTCTGTGTAAAATCTGCATATGTAGTGATATACATGTGTCCCTATGTGATCAATCCATGATGCCACCAGTCATGGGCATCTCCCTCGAGGTGTAGGATAGCAAATTTAATTGCATCTTCTTCGCGCATGGGATTCAAGTCGAAGTAAGTCTTCAACTTCTGGATCCAAGACTGAGCGGTACACTTCTTAGAGCCATCGAAGTGTGGAATAGAGATCTACCCTAATCTCTTCTGAAACTCAGGTACCTGTGGTTGGTAATCTCTCCTAGGCCTGCTACCAATCTTCATTTTGCAATACTCCTGAAATGGCATGTTGTCTCGGAAACCCTCACTCAATGTCCGGTACTTCTCCCAGCAAGATTCTTCATCCACAATGTCTGCGGGCTGTCGTGTCTGCGAGACTTCCAGATCCTTCAAGAAGGAAGGCTTGTGGAGTCCCAAGGGCCTGGTAGATGCATGAGGGGACCCTTGTCTCGAATGTCCACTCTCACCTCTATTACCATGCTGACCCATATTGCTGGCTTCTCCTTTCTCCGCATGAGTTTCAATCCTACCCTGTGCTAACCTCTCAGTAAGCTAGCTCAAATAGAGGTTGGTAGTCTCCTGCTGCTTCACCATGTTGGTGAACAGTCGTTTCATCAGATCTACTCCCAACTCTTCACTGTCTCTGTCTCCCATCTTTCAACCCTAACGGCTGGAGGAACAACCGCTCTGATACGACTGAAATATCCCTTGCTGGGATCTTACAACAAAATAGATAACACAGAAATTTGCAGCAAATACTGAATCTGATTTTTGCAGATTTTATGTAGAAAATTACAGCTAGGGCAGCGAACAGAAAAATATGGATAACTCCCAAAATAACCGTTCAAATCACCTGAAATTTTAAATGGAACTAAATAATAATATAAAGAACACAAGGGAAATATTTTTGGAATTTTTCAGTCAATATAACGCTGCCAGAAATTTACAGCGTGCCTAAAATAGCTGGAAAACTTCGAAAATTAATATCTTTCCGAATACAAGTGCAAAACTGATGAAACTTGGGAAATAACATATATAAATATGGAAGATGACTTTCCAACCTTTAGATCTGAAAACAGCCAGCTGAAAACCCTAGAAATTAGGGCTGCAATCTCCCAAACAAGTCGCCCCCCTTCGTAGATGACCAAAACCCTTGTGAAATCCTTTGTAGATGATGTTAAACCCTTCCTCTATGGCTGCCGTAGGTCTGATCCGAAAACCAGCTGAAAATCTCCACAAAAACTCTCAAAAACCCTCAAACCCTAATTCTGAAATTCCTGAAAATACCTCTGTAAAAACAGCCCTGAAATCCACTCCAAATGACAAGTTAGGGTAGATCTTTCACTACCGAAGAATGCCCTGCTAGCTAGGGATGGATCTTTCACCACCGAAGCTAGGGTTCCCGTGGGATCTTACTCCACAAGCTAACTAGTTGCAAACAGCAGTTGCACATGAAAAGAAAATGAGTGTAAGAATGAATGCCTCTCCCTTCACTCCTCTTCTCCTTTTATAACCTTTTTCATGTCAAGGAACCCTAAAACCCCCAAGTCGCACTTTCCCATGGAGAGGGCCCATTTAATAAATATTTTAAAGTTACTTTTTTCCCCCTAGGCGCCTTGGCCCAAAAAGGCGCCCCCAACAAAGAAATATAACATTAAATGCAATACATATCCCTCAAGTCGCCAAAAAGGTACTTTAAGTGGCCCCAACGAAGAAATATAACATCTAGTCCTTTTAAAAGCTCTTTATAACCCTGTCGATGGAAATAATAATAAGTGGACTAGATACCCATACCCAATAGCTCATAGTGTCCGTAACCCCTTGGGCGTGACTAGGGTTGGGACACGCATTGGCCCTTAGGCCATGGGCGAGGGAAAAGGGACATTACAGACCAAGGCCTAATCTTCATTTTGTTGTTTTGAACTTTCCTATTGGTTTGATGCCAAGTCTATTGCAAGTTTTAAGCATGAACCCTATAAGAAGGATTTTACATATGGAAGAAGCGTCAAAAGGAAGTTCTGGGAAGCCACAATGTGATGTGCAAGTAAGACTTTTGGGTAGAGCTACAACATTTCATAGGGCATCTATGCTTCCAATACCACTCTCAAATCTTGAAGGCACATTCCATGATAAGAGCAATCAGTTATACATTAATGATCTAGCTGACTCAAAAGTGATCCAACTCCAAGGAATCAAAGCAAGCAGCCATGGAACAATTCAGCATACAGGTAAACCAATTCACATCATCTTTGATAGATTTAGATTTGATATCCAAACTAGGATTGCATGGGCAAATGCATATGTTATGGTGATTGGAGATAAATGGATAAATGGCTGCCTTCTAGACAAGGTCCATGGTATGCTAGATAGGGCAGCAGCATTCTCCTCCCATAATTTTTTGATTCACCTAATAAGTATGCATTTGAAAAAAATCTTGTAGTAGAGGTAAGTGTTGAGTTCACAAATTCAGCAACTAAGGATTCTTACCATCATGGAAAGCATGCTAAGAAGGATGATAGGGTCAAGGATACAACTTGCAACATAAGTCATGTAGATTCTTTGATTCAAGTTCAAGATTGTTTTCGCATATGGGAGCCAAGTGATCTTTTGAGGGTCACCGTTGTTAGAGGCATTAATGTCACTATTGAGTTCTCCATCTCTTGCACTTGGAATGAAAGGAGGGAGTTTATTAGGAATCGTATAAGGTTTGTTGTGCATTCTAACCACATTGTGAAGGATTAATGTTCATGGTTCATAGATCACTCATGGGAGCTAAGTACCACACTTGATGACAAGATTGTAGGTGATGAACAAATGGAGATAGATACCACAGGATGCTTGATAAGGGTAGATAGTAAGCAAAATAGATGTTATTTTGTTGTTCAAATTTTATGACTTAACATAGCATGGTTGGTATGAATTTGGGTAACAAGAGCTATGACCCATGGATCATTATGAGAGTTGTCACCAATTTTAAAACTTTGCAGCCATACAAGTGTTTTTAGGAGTGAATGATGTTCAGTTTGTTGCAACTATTGAATTATTTTCATTCATTCCATTGGAGTTTCTGAAGACAACTATCCCAACCGCCATATTGATGTCATGGATAAAGTTTTGGATGATTTATGACTGCTGCAACTTCATTACAGATTGCATACAAAACGATTTGCACAAATTGATGAGGGTTTCTGCCTACAGTACAGTTGTACAATCTCTTGAAACTCAAGGAAGTTATTATATTGCTCAATTGGAGGTTCCAGATCCTTCAATAAGTCATCAAATGAGTCATTGTAAGTCAAGTGTCCTACCAAAAAAATTGCCTTATGAACATATTTTCGGTAGAATCTGAAAACCAGTGAGTTTGTCAAGTTTGTGGGAGGGGGGTGCGATTATGCTCTTGGAAACAACTTACAAATGAGCCTCATGATCACATTCCCCTGAGTTAGCAGAACATCTTTTGGAGGATGGAGGCAACAGAGGAAGAAGGTCAAACAACGACCTCTTGTCAACCACTAGCAGCATGGCCACTATAAAATTAGTGGCTTGTGTTTTCAAGGTATTCTTGTTTTGAGTGGTTTGCTAAATAAACCCTTGTTGCAACATTTGGGAAAGACGCATGTTCAAAAGAATTTGACTTTTTGGGGCCAGAAGAAGATTTTAAGGTAAACTCAAAATGGTTTGTTGTCCAAATAGTTGGGGAGCTCTGGGAATCTAGAGGATGCGGAATTTGGGAGTTCGGGAAAGGGGTCCAAGAACTGTCATGTGGAATTCGGCTTGGGAGCTAAACCTTTATGAGGGTCAAAAGATAGCTTGATGGACCTTTATCTAATCTATGCGGTGTTTTCAAGGAGCTGCATTTGCAAGATATGTTTCTCTTCTCCCACATTTGCACTAAAGGGTGGAATGTTACAAGTATTGGCTATTAATGATAGTGCTCGTATTATTTAGTATTAATATGGGTTGATAAAATAATATGTGTGAATTAATATTATTTGTAAGATGAGCTGTATTTACAACTCATCTAAGCATGTTTGGGTGAAAATATAGTAGTTAGGTAAATAATGTAAAGTGAGTTGTGATGAGTTGTTCTCACAACAAACGTAGATATTATTTATGACAAATATTAGGTATTAGGTGAGATTTTATAGTGATCTTGTGATATGTATAACTCCACAGTTGTAGGCTTTGCATGGGCTCTAAAATTGTATCTCTCATATTGTATTGTTATCCCGAATGAATCAAGTTTTATTATGTGAAAATATAATTGCATCGTGAACCAAATTAACAGTACTTGTGTCGTTACTTGTACCCGTACCAGCTACTTAGCTTTGAACCCTTTGAAGGATAAACGTGAAGAAGTGGACAACAATCGAAATATTTTGTTGATTTCAAGAAAGCAATTCCTGAAAGAGATGAAAGAGGAAGTATGATATGCTTTCATTCCCAAGCCCAAACAGGTTGGGAACACAAAAAAAAAAAAGACAAAGCACTTCCACCCAAAGTGAAGGAGTTGTTGGATGAATATGAAGATATTGTTTCAAATCATCTTCCAGATCGATTACCACCCATGTGGAGAATAAGTCGTCATATGAACCTGACTACAGGTTCCAAGTTCCAGCTTGCCAAACAAAGTTGCATATAGAAGGATGCCCAAGGACAATGGAGGAAGTGAAGAGGCAAGTATAAGAATTGTTGGAGAAGGGGTTGATCACAGAGAGTCCAAGCTCGTGCACAATACCTACGTCATTAGCGCCCAAGATAGGAGGAGAATGGAAGATGTGTACAAATTCAAGAGCCATTAACAAAATAACCAAGTACAAATTTCCATTGTTGCGCATGGATGCTTTGATGGACAACTTGAGTGGCATTGAGTATTTTACCGAGATTGACCTAAAGAATGGTTATCACCAAATCAAGATCAGAGAAGATGATGACTAGAAGATTGCACTAAAAATGTAAGATGGATTGTATGAGTGGTTGGTCATGTCTTTAAGTTGACTAACACAATGAGTACATTCGTGGGACTCATGAATGAAGCATTGAAACCTTTTCTTGGTAATTTTGTCAATGTATATTTGGATGACATTCTGATATGCAACAACCCCAAGAAAGAACACTTAAGACAACAGTTGCAGAAGTTGAGAGATGAAAAGTTGCTGATAAATTAGAAGAAATGCAGCTTCATGAAAAGGAATTAATACTTGGGTTTCGTGATTTCCCAAGATGGATTGATGATGGATCCAAAGAAGGTTAGAATTATTGTAGAATGGCCATCACCTAAGAGTATGTCTGAAGCTAGAAGCTTCCATGGATTGGCGAATTTTTATAAGATCATCAAAAAATTCAGCAATAAATGTGCACCTATCACAGAGGCGATGAGAGGTGATAAAAAAGAATTTGTCTAAACAAAAGCATAGTAGAGCTTCCAAAACTTGAAGAGGAAAGTGACAGAGCAGCTAGTGTTGGCGCTCCCTGATTTCAGGTAGATTGCGATGTGAGTGGCACAGTCATTCAAGCAGTGATAAGTCAAGAAGGCAAGCCCATTGCTTACTTCAGCAAGAAACTGATTGAAGCAAAGAGAAAAAAATTGGTTTATGATCAAAAGCTACATGCCATAGTACAGCATTAAATAACTGGAGGCATTATCTATTGTCCATAAGTTTGTGTCACTCACAGAGCATCAAGGATTGCAATTCATAAATAGTCAAGATAAGTTAAACCAAAGATATGAAGTGAGTTGAATTCTTGCAAAGTTATTCACTTGTATTAAAGCATAGGAGTGGAAAATCCAATAGAGTTATAAATGCATTGAGTAGAAGGTCTCTATCGTTGCATGAGATACAAGTGGAGTTCATGGGATTCGGTTCCATGAAGGAACTTCGTGCATAGGATGAAGATTTCACAAACACGCGAAAAGCATGTGCAAAACTAGTGAGTGTGGACAGAATGCCATGGTTAGACTATTTCATAAAAGAAAAAAAAATCTGAGGATCTATGCAAGACAATATGATCAAAATTAAGCATATTGGAGGACTAGATGCTCACTTTGGCTTTGAAAAAATGTTGACTGAACATTACTTTGGCCGAAGATAGATATAGATGTGAAGAAGTATGTGCAAGGATGCAAGAGTTGCAAATTGGCAAAAGGAAGAAGTCAAAACACAAAGTTGTATCGACCGATTTCTAGAGAGACCATGGGAACATCTAAGCATGGACTTTGTTTTAGGATTGCCTACAACGCAAAAAGGCCATGACTCTATTTTTGCTGTGAAAGATAGATTTTCTAAAATGGTGCATTTTTGTAATGTCCCCTTTTCCCAATCGAAGACCTTTGGCCCATTTAGTCAACCCGGCGGCCAAAGGGAAAATATAAGGGTGACTTAAGTCACAATAAGTTATTACAAAGTGCAAAAATATTAATAAAGCACTTGTATTAATTTATTTGACTTAATAATAAATTTGTAATCTCTAAATAGGTGCATTGGGTCTAATATTATGTTGTATCCTTTCTAGGGAAAGTAGAAAAGAGACCCATCCTAATTTTGTGTCATCCCTAGGTAAAAATGCGCCTTGGACAAAAGAGGGAAGTAGAGTTTAGAAAGGATAAAAGTTATTACTCTTCCCTAGGAAAGTGCGACTTGGCATGAGAGGCCAAGATAAACATTAGGAGTCATCCCTAGAAAAGTGCGACCTGGTTTGGGCATATTTTTAGGGTATTTAGGCACTCTTCTCTCATTGGAAGATGAAAAGGTCATTTTGTAATATTTTCCTATAAAAAGGAGAGGGGGCGGCTTGGGTAGAGAAGGATTGTAATCATTTATCATTTCTGAATCTGATCTTAAGCCAGGTGCTTTTGTATTACAGTATTCTAAGGACGAAAACCCTTAGCATATTGCTTCTAGAGGACAAAAACCCTCTTGGAGATTAGGAGGAATTTCTACACTGGATCTTCCATAGAGCTTATAAGAGTCTCAGTATTTTCCAGCAGCAGTTAAGGAGTTTTTGGCAATAAAGGATTGAAGAATTCATTGCAGCAGTGTCACTGTATTTTCTGTGTATGAAGAGACCCAGTATGTGGCTGGTTTTCAATGTCTTGGACGCATCTCAGGTCTGAATTTCTTTATTATTAATTCTACTAAATTTTGGGAGTCCAAATAATAGTTTTCCAGTGATTTTGGAAGGTTTTTAAGTGCTGTTGGCAGTCATTCAAATCTGCAGATTTCTGTGTACAGTCCCAGCCTGTTTATATGTTCAGAAAGGTCAATTTTTGCTTTATAATAAACTGTTACAGTTCTGAACTTGTTATAGCAATAATGGATAATGTTGGTAGTAGTTTTTGTGTGGACTTTCATCATCTATACTAGTCGCTTTTGCTAGGATACAGCTGAAACTGCTGTATTGATTGCTGTACAGTCTTCAAAACAGCTCTAGTTCGGTTTAGGCTAAGTTTCTATGCAAAACCCAAGTCACATTTCTTTCATAAATTCAGATCTGTATTAGTGTGAATGCTTTAAAAGGTCATGAATCAGCTTTTAGTGTCTTAATTGATCTAAATTGCATTGGAGAACAAGATAGATCCATTTGGGGATCTTTCAATTTTATTGCATGTAAAAAGAAATGATGCTATGCACATAGCTAATTTTTTTTAAAGTGGTTAGGCTGCAATGATTTCTGCGTAGCATTCTCTCTTATCAAGATACTAAATTTGTTGTACATTTTTGGAGAACATTGTGGAAGAACTTAAACACCAGGTTGCACTTTGATTCAGCATATCATACTCAAAAAGATAGTCACATAGAGGTAGTCAACAGGTGTGTCGGCAACGTGTTGCGCTGTTTGGTTGGAGAAAAGCTATGATTATGGGACTCGGTCTTGGCCTAGGTTGAATTTGCTTATAACAATTCTATAAACCAAATCACTGCAAAAATGTCATTCCATATTGTTTATGGGCTTATGTGTGTGTGTGTCCAAGAGGTGTCTTGGAATTGCGTGTCATGGGAAATGCAAAGGAGACAAGTGCAAATATATGCATGACATACAGCAGCAAGTGCGACAACAATTGGAGAGGATTAATGTGCAGTATAAACAGCACACAGATTTGAGGACAGAACAAGAATACCGGGATGGAAACATCGTCTTAGCACACTTGAGGAAGAAGAGGTTTCCCAAAGGAACATATGGCAAGCTGAAATGGAAAAAGATCAGACATTGAGGAAATTTGTGTCAAAACTCATATTAAATAGTGTTGTCGAAAGTGATATTGATTAACAAAATAATGGGTGCATCTTTGTGAGACAAGCCTTCTTTGCACAGAAATCAAAAAGGTTCTTGCCTTTGGTACTAGTATTGCTTTTTTCTGGTACCAAGATTCTATAAACATTGAATTGGTGATCACAAGAATATACTTGCAAAGAAGGCTCTGATAAATATGATAAAACAATTTCCTTAGTTTCTAAAATCAACCAAGTTGTCAACTAACACTTCCACGTCCATTAATATGTCTTCGAAGCATCGTTATCTAGCTTTTCAAAATTAATATTGGGTCGCATCAATAAGTCGGCCTATGTTGCAGGTCATGAGAATTCCAGATTAAAGAAAATGGGTATAAAATCACCTTCACAAAGATGTCAGATGAATGATTTTTAAAAGCATATTCAATGATAGCTCCTCGTATAAAAACAAGAGAAAGTAACTCACCAAAGCCTGGTCGTGAAGCTGCTGACTCTTGTTTTGTACCTGTAAACATCACATACATATTTACTTCAACTTCCAGTTTAAGTTTCTCTCGTCCATGTAGAATGGCCAAAGCCCTATTTTATTAAAATGCCAAAAAGCAATTACGTAAGCTCGAAGCACCTAAATACAACATAAAGAATGATCAAGCAGATAAAATTTAGTGCTAGTCATGTAAATCTTTCTAAGAAAAACTTCACCAGCAAGCCTGGTCATTTTTTTTTTTTCAAAAGACTAACCAAGGACACTAGTAAGATATTGCAGTAAAACTCTTATTGAATTGACAGGCATGGCAAGAAGAATATTATTGGAGAAGACAACTTAATTCAGGAGAACAGACACTGGAATCTGCAAGAAGACAATAAATTTCTCTAGGATTTGTCTGTACCTTATCAACCTAAACACAAAGAAATCGTCCTTGTTATAATAACACCAAATGAAATTTTACTGTCAACACATTCAGCCTAGAGGTTTTCACGATAAAGATTGTCAATGATCATTGGGGCAGTACATATGCCGTATGGTGCTGAATTACACCCAGGAAGCCAAACGCCTGACTAGAAACCACCCTTATATACACATTTATAATGTACAAAGTATCTTAACAAAAGACTTTTGACTGTTACAGCTGCGCAGTGCCAAACAATCAGTATGCACATCATGAAATATCACACCACCCTCTTAAGAACAAAGGCTAAGGACCAACCCATGGCATAACGAGACAGGTAAAATCTTCATGACTCATTCAACATGATTATTGTTGTTTACATATATTGCAATTGCCTCATAACAAACTTTAAGACAGAAAAGAAACACATCGTGTTATAATCACAACTTCAAATCTCTTCAAACCTAAAGGCATTCAGTAGTATCGTGCCCAAGAAGGATTTTGAGTTGGAAGGGTTCATGGCTCAAACAACAACCCATATGCTTATTAGGGTTCCCAAGTTCAAAGGTCAACTGCAGAGATATTGTCCAGTAAGGGTATACACCAGTTTCTTAGACAAGGCAATACAGGTGGCCCAAAGATTACACCTTATCACAAGAAGAATCACCCTGGCCCTCTATGATTGTCATTAAAGGCTTTAATGAGGCAATTTGGGCATTTGATGCTCGGCCCACATATTCAAGCTATGAGCTTTCATTTGGAATTCACTGCAAATAAGAGCTGAGAACTTAAAGCCTTCTACAAGAGTTAAGATCTTCCCAGTGAAGATCTGCAAATTTTGAGTGTTTTCTATGGATTGAATTTTATATGTGATTGAGAATGGTGACAAACAATAGCACCAAAGAAAAATGATAACTTTGTTTCAGCTTCTGCCACTTTGGGGAAGAGGAAAACAAGAGGACAAGTTCATGTTGCTTCATCTAATTCAAAGGCACCCTCTACACAATCGCAGATACTTCCTACTACATCATTTTCTCAATTTGCTTCTCCTAACCTTGCCCCTTGTTCTATTTGTCCTGGCATTGCCCGAACAAATCCAAATCCACAAAACCTTGGGTTGGATCCATTAACGTAGAATATGCCTATCACGAACACCATTAACATCGCTTCCCAAATGCTTGGCTTGTCATAAAATCCAAATACCCACAACCTCTATTCAGGCCTCTACAAGTCGTTACCTAAAGATGGCCCCTTGTTAATTTATATGGCTGATATGGTATTTGAGCCTAAATTTGAGAAATCACCCAAGGGTTTGACGAAGTCCTCTTTTCATATATACAGAAAACTCATCTTAGATGCTTACAATGCCCAATCTTAGTCTTGTGCCCCAGAGCCGATTATTCTCCTATATTCATCTATAATATGAACTAGTTGCAGCTTCTGTTGAATACTATCATGCAGGCATTGGCCTAGGGCCGATTATTGCCCTTTGTTCATCTGTGTTATGAACTAGTTGCAGCTTGTGTTAAAGACTATCATGTGGGCACCTGAGAAATCAGAACCAATCAGGGGCCAAAATTGTTCTTGTCTCAACAGATGCTATACAGAATTTGTTTCTTGTCCAGACATAATTTGAACATTTCAGTAGACAATTAAGTTAACACAATTTCTGGAATAGTTAAAGAGGAGGCAATATCATCACCAACAGAGTTTACAGTGTACCAGAGACTTACAAGGTTAAATATGCCATATTTTGGTTGCTCTGGATCAACATCAAGTGATTTTTTTAATTTCATTAACAGTGTCCCATTCCCCTTTAACCCTAAAGAACATTTTCATTCTCTAACTCCAAATAGCTAGTTATCTTTTGTTAACTCTTGAGACTCAGTTAAAATATAAGCCATTTACATTTTTGAAGATTTGAACATTAAATAAAATATTTCACCATTTGAGTTGAGGATTCAATTAAAAATCTAGAATTACTCCAACAAACAGTCACAATTTCAGACTCAGCATAAAACTTCCTTCAAATAAACACTGCTCTATGAAATATCCCTTGTGGGATACCACTCAAAAACACACAAATTATAGATAAATTGCAGTAAATAGAAAATATGATTTTTTCCGTAGATACACAGCTAGGGCAGCGAACTGATTTTTATTTATTTTTCCCAAAATATTTGCCCAAAACACATGAATATTTGTAGGAAGCTTGCTATGATAATAAAGAACCATAGAACAATATTTTTGGAATTTTTCGGATCATATATGACTGCCAAAAAATTACAGAAAACCCTAAGCAACTAGAAAACCTTAAAAATCCATATCTTCTCAAATACATATGATAAAATTCTGAAATTTTGGAAATAACATCTATTAATAATATGAATGGAAACCCAATCGCCAGTCCTCAAAAAAGCACTCTGAAAACCCTCCAAAAAGCACTATAAAATCCCAAAATGGGTCACTCCACCTAGAAAGAGACCACAAACCCTCCAAAATTCCTCCAGAAGTGGCGCCAAACTTGTTCTAATCGCTGCAATAAAACAGATCCGGAAACCCTTGATTTTTCTCCACCAAAAAGCCCAAAATCCCACCAAAACCCTTCCCTGAAGGCCTTAAAATTGATCTCTGAAAATCAACCATGAATTAGTTCCAAATTGACAAGCTAGGGTGGATCTTCCACCACCGAAGAATGCCCTGCTAGCTAGGAATGGATCTCTCACCACCGGAGCTAGGGTTCCTGTGGGATCTTACTCCACAAGCTAGAAAAAGCAAACAGCAGTTGTTCAAAAGAAATCGTATGCCCTGCTAGCTAGGAATGGATCTCTCACCACCGGAGCTAGCATTCCTGTGGGATCTTACTCCACAAGCTAGAAAAAGAAAACAACAGTTGCTCAAAAGAAATCATAAGTGTGTATGCAAGAATGACCTCTCTTTCTCCTCCCAATTTCCTTTTATAATTTCCCCCAAACAACTTGTGGCCCAAGAAACCTAAGTCGACCTTTTCTAGGAAGGACCACCAAATAATAAAGTAACTTAAAGTTACTTTTCTTCCCCCAAGTCGCCATAGTGACCTAAGTGACCCCAACGAAAAAATATAACATTAAAGTGTTATTAGTCACCCCCATAACGATAAAACATAACTTTTTCCCCCACCAAGCCACTTAACATCCATGCCAACGCAAAAATATAACAAATAAGCAAGGTGGAATACCCAATAGCCTCTAAAGTCTTCTCCTTGGGTATGACCAAGGCTAAGACTAAATATTGGCCCTTAGGCCCTCTGTGAAGGAAAGGGGACATTACACTCTATGAGTTTATGCATCTCCCCGAAATAAATTTCAATAAAATCTCATCACAAAAAATTTTGCTATTGTTAAAAAGAAGCCCAACAAAAAATAACACCATCTCTCCCTAGGGAGTTCTTTATTCAAAATCATCAATAAATAATGCTGCAGCAAATTCTTCAACAATAAAATTCAGTAAAACCCCATTTAAAAGACCTTTTATAAAATAACCCTCATACCTCTGCCTCGGTTGAGCACTCTCTATCCACACAAAATTGTTTCCCCCTTCAGCAAATCTTTGTGTGTTTTTTTTTAAAACTGCAATGCACGTTAATTCTGAGCAAGGAAACTTCTCACTGCTTACTGATTCTCTTGGCTGCTCTTTCACAACATTTTCTGGTCTTCACTGGGCAATGTCTCAAATAATGTGCAAATTCGGGGTTGGTTTTCCCACTAAAACTGTCAAGCTAAGACAATTCTGTTGTACAAAGATTTATGGGCTGTCTTTCCACATCAAGTGTAACCCTCCAACATTTGTTAATCACACTTCAATCGTTGTCTCATAAATTATGTCTGACTATTTGTTGTTTTTAAAAAGCTCATGTAGACTCTAATTCTTCAAGATTTCATTTTCAGGATCCGAATGGCAAATTCATACTGTTACATTGTCACATTTGTTGGATCCAATATGCTGTTTAACAGCCACAATTCCTTTCAACACTGGATACAAATTATTTCAGTAGTTGCAGCTCTCTTCTGTACTATTTTTTGACCTTTTTTTATAGCTATTTATCTCACTTTTGAAACATAAGAGAATGTTGCTCCTTCCAAAGTCACTTTTCGGAGCTGAAAATTATATAAGTCTACTTATCTTAAAAATCTCGACATGTTCTCTTTCTTCCAAAATGTCAGATAGGGTTTCATTTAAGTTTGAATCTTACGCGCATACCTCTGATACCATTTCAGATTTAAGCATATTTAAATATTAGAAAAGACCTCGATAAAAAATACACACGATTGACAAGTAGAATGAGGCATCTTTATTATCAATTGATGTCATATCTATACATCACCACAAGATGGCAGGTATATAAACATCAACACATAATCACGATGTTCAATTCTACTAACACCTCACATAAATTTATTATCTCTGAACTGAATATTATAACCCAAACATAAATCGCCAAACTAAATAGGCATTATATTTCCAATAGATTTGAACCATGCTTAGTGAAGAGGATCTTCCAGCAATGGGTAACGAAGGACAAGAGCCTCCACAGAGCAGGATTTCCTGCAAAAGCTGGCCCAATCGGTTAAGGGCCAAACTATTTTCTACTAGATACTGGACAGAATTTCCAAGGCCAATGAATACCCAGTTGATTTGCAGGTTGAAGAAGAACTTGCCTCTAGATTGAAGATGGAGATCACAACCTTTAAGGCTTTGGTAAAATCAATAACAGGCCCTTGTGAGGCAGCCCAGCAGCATCAACATGAGCCGAATCATTATATTGAGGAAATGAGGATAGACAATTTCAAGGGCAATCCACAGTGCCTTCGCACACTCCCTGTACTGAAGCGAATCCCCACCCAGCCTCCTAAGTGCCTGGGTGATTCACCCCCTAAATGTAACGAGGAGGGGCAGAGCCAATATGAAAGAGCCATCGGACCACAACTGATCTAGGTAGTGACCTGATGGATATATACTGACCCTATCATAACAAAGGGGGAGATTTGATGTAGGAGCATCCCTAACGAATCAGCAATCTTGCATCACCCAAAAAAAACCAAGTTTAGGTTTGCGAATAAAGGGATGCAATTGCTTGATTAATATAAGTGTGCATGGGCAGGCGCGTTTAAAAAGGAGTTGGAAGTTTGGGTTTTACATGTTTTGGTGAAGGCATGGAGCGAGCAATTTATCTTTGCGCCGAAGATAGAAGTGTGCATAAGGTGCAAAAGGAAGGCGCACAAATAATTTCAAGTTGTCAACTACACAGACTAACATAGATGGCACGAAAGTGCAAGGATTCACAAGTGGCAAAAGGTCAGAGTAAGTCTGTTTGACTCCAAGAATCTTGGAGATGGACGCAAGGGACATGTGTCAGATTGCATGTAACCACATAGATCAAAATCGATAAATAGAACTTTGAGGGGCCTATATAAGGATGTGGGCAAGTATTTGAGGAGTCTGCGGGACGTTGGGCAAGTTCTACTAGATTCAAGAGTCTAGAGAGGCAGTGGGGAGAAACTGCCAAGTCGTCTACAAAAATGTTGGAGAGGTTCTGCCAGATTCAGATTGCCAAGAGAAATGGAGAGAGAGTGACATGGAAGTCTGAGAGATTCCACCATTGTATTGAGGAAAGCTAGTTGTTAAAACTTGAGTGAATGTGTAGCCTATACCCAACACTCTCCATATATGTAATGCAAATGACGGCATTAATGTAGTGAGATTTTTGTGTTAGATGTATGTGTGTGTTTGTGTGTTTTACTAGTTGTTGGGTTAGGGCTTTACTCAACTAGAAAACTTGTACCTATGACTGTATCAAGTGTGGTATCAGAGCTTAGGTTGCAACTCTCAATGAAAACAACTCAACAAGAAGGTGGACCACGTCGGATTGCAAGTACGCATTTGCAATAGTAGGGTTCGTGACCAAGTGAGTTAGAATGCTGCCAAGGAAAACAGCAGGTGGAGATGGAGCTAATGCAGTTGTGGTTGGAGTACTTGACGAAGTATCGAATATGTTTAGAAATGTGTGAATCACACTAGAAGTGGTGGAAGAAGACCGTAGAAGGGGTTTTATGATTATCCCAAGAAATGACCATAGCAATGTTGAAGATGACAAACAACATGCAGATGGAAAGGAAAACGATGAAGATGAAGAAACAGATGACAGATAGGTCAGACTCTTATGTGCTATCTCCAAGATGGGGTGCAATCCCAAGATAGGCGTACCATGCTTCTCGGGAACGTTGAATCCTGAAGATCTTATTGAATTGCTCACAATTATGAATGAGTATTTTCAGTTTGAAGACATAAGTGATCTATAGCGACTGAAGATTGTGCAGACCAAGTTGAAGGATCATGTAGTGTTGTGGTGGAAAGAAATCCAAAATGAAAGAAGAAGAAGAAAGAAATTATATTAATGTCCACAAATGACAAAAAGTAGGTCAATGGGACTAAAGGATACAACCTGGTGTCCCCAGATTTCACTCTGAAATCTGAGACTACCCCATCTTAAAAAAAATTGTACTTTTAAAATAATGGGTCGTTTTCTGTTTTTATTGCCAGAAAATGTCTGTATTGTGTCAAGATATTCCCAGAGAGTCATATAAGCCAATTTCGACAAATACCCAGATGCCCAAACTCATTATATTCTGTCGTTGGGGTTTGCCTGCGGGAAAATTTTATTTAATTATTTTAAGCCCCGTTTGAGGTAAATTGTGCTCCGGTTTTACCCTGTTGAGGTTTTACATGTCAATATTCCCATATACCAGTAGGGTTTCCACCAGGAATGAATCTTGGGCTTTATCTGTGACTTCTGGCAACGTTTTGCGTTTTTGTTAATTTTCTCGTTTTGTTTTCTATGAAATTTCCCTAGGTCAATTCCTTTGCCAGTTCAAGTTGTTTTCTTGCCTAAAGTATCTAGAGATCATCTACGAACATCATGCCAGAAGGAATTTGCCACAGGAGGTCTAATTCTCTCTAAAAAAATGAAGTCATGCACAAAAAAGGCTTCTTCTGGGCAAGTCGCATTTTTGGGAAAGGAAGGTTTTAAGCTACAATGGGATTTTTGGTAGCAGCAGGCAGGCGAGAATTTCTTACCTACCTTGCAGGGTGAGAAATCCCATTGTGAAATAAAAGAAAATCACTTAAGGCATTGATAGGAATTTGTTACCTGCCTTGCAGGGTAAAAAATCCCATTATGAAAGTCAAACATCTTAAGTGGATCATGGGATCTTTGGGGCTGCGGTGCAGGGTGAATAATCCCATTGGAAATTGACTTTTAAAAATAAAAATTAGCTATGCAAAAAAGTGTGACCCACCTAGAGGAAGAATAATACTTTTTAAAAGTATTAATTGATAGAATTAATTCCTATTTTTGGCGCATGAGGTCAAAGCATAGTGTGAAGTCAATGTGGACTGGAAGTAGAAAGTCAAAATTAAATAAATTTAATTTATTTAATGGCAGCCATGAGCATGCACAAAATAGGCGCCCAAGTTTAAAGAGAAAAGTTGATTTTTAATTAATTAATTGTCAGGAATAAGAGATGCAATTATTAATTATAGAATGGTGGAGGTTATATAAGAAGGGGCTGTCATAATGATAAATTAATTGATTCCTTAGCAAGGAAGTGCAGCCCAGGCAATTTTGGTGCCCAATTAAGGAGGAATTTTGCTCAGTAGAAGGTGTTTTCACTGTCAGAAAGCTTCAAAGTTTGGCACCTAGGTTTGAAGGAGCTTGATTTAAGTCTGATTAATTGTCTGCATAGTGGTACAAGTGCTCAGGTGAAGTTGACAAAATTCATGCATGTTTTGCATGCAAACAAAACCTCAAATTTTGGGCAGCAGGCTTGATATATGCAGATTTTTATGATTAAAATCAAGTGTTCATATTTCGTTTGTCATCTTTGTCTGAATTAATTGCAGATATTCGTTACATGTGCTTATATAAGAGAAAGGAAGCTTAAATCAATGATTAATACATTGAATATATCCTCCAAATCGGAAGGAATCTCCAGATCTGCACCGATTGTAAAGAAGTCCGGCCGAATAAAAAGAAAAAGAGTTGCTTAAACAAAGATTGCTCTGGCCATGGCGAAGCATGATGAAAGAAAAAGATCAGCAGAATCATGCATAGCTTCCAGTTCCAAATCTAGATCCAGATCCAATCCAAATTCAGATCCAGATCCATAATTGCAAAGGCTTCATCCTCTTGTTTCTAATGCAGCACATGAAGAAGTCAGTGCATGGAGAATTTCTTCCAGGACCTTGTGCATGTTCTCCCAATCTGTCGGTTGAAGCCTTCATTGAATTTGCATTCACCCGGAGTGCTCTCCAAAATTTTTAATTGCTCATATGCAATTAAAAATAAAAATGATGAGTTATTTATAACAAACATTGCACGGATGCAATTACTGGAGAAAAACTACAAAAGCTTCAAGGATAAGAAGGAAGACAAGTCAAAGGCAATGCTCGCAAGCAAATCACAGTCACTTGCTTCCAGATCCAGCCGCTTCCAAATCCAGCTACTTCCAGATCTAGTTTGGTGAGAATCAAAGGCAAAAGAATCAGCTGTATGCAGAATATGAAAAAGGACAAGACTACAGCTTTCATCTTTCTTCTTCTTTCTCTTATTTCCTTCGACAAAGTAATTGAGCGATCAATTAAATTATAAAACTTAAGTGATCGGTTTAAAAGCCATTACTTGAAGAAGTCAACTACTTGGAAATAGGTGGCAAACATGAAAAATAGAAGGTTCGATCTTCAGTTACAAATCATGCATGTCATGCAAAGAGGAATTCCAAGAGGGAGATTGTCAGTTGTTTTCTTTCCGACTTCTACATGTGCTAGTTCACTAAAAGCTTCCTATTCGTAATTTCCCCTCTACATGTTATAAGTAGAGGAAGAACTTACGAGTTAAAAGAGGAGAATTTGTAAGCAGCATTCTTGTGTTCCAAACTTTGTGCTGAAACCCCTGATAGCTATTTGAAGCAAAGGAATAGAAAGGAGCAGATTTCCGGAGAACTTTGTGTCGACGGTGCATTTTGTTTCTAACTTTTTGTCTTAGATCTACTAATAAACTTTGTGTTATTCTAAATCTAGATCTGAAAGCTGCCTTTGCTTATAATTTTGTGTGTTAATATCTATTGGTTTTGTCTATGTGCATGCAATCAACTCTGTAATATATTGATTGGGTTGCACATCTTCCCTCTTTCTTTCCTGTGTTTTTATTATTTTCTTCTTCATCAGATATTTCCTTTCTTTAACAACTGCTTACTTGCTGCAAAACCATACAGCTATGGTTCATGAGCTGCATAGTTAAAGTAATACCCCCAAATAGATACTAGCATATTTAATCGACAAATCTTACGCGGGAGCCTCACCGATAAATGAGGGAAATTTATCTCATGATTGCCTAGGTTTTCAGCTATGCAGAAAATCTAGCCAACACAACCATTAGCAATAGAAAGTTCTAGGAAGAGAGAATCCTAGAGGTGAACCAAAGAAATAAAGTACAAGACAAAATAGAGCAGCATGGGACAGAATGGTCACAAAGATGAAGGGTAAATTTTAACCCGGTGACTACTCGTTGGATTTGTTTAAGAGATTGTTGAACATAAGGCAAAAATAGCTAAGTGTCAAGGAATGGACAGCAGTTTCAAAGAAACGCTATTAGATCTGGTCATAGTGAAGTTGACCAAGAGAAGGTAGCAAGATACTTGAATAGTTAAGGTTTGTTATCCAAAAAGAGCTAAGCATTGTGCGGATCTTGACAATACAAGAAACTCACCAGTCAATACTACGAGCTAAGGAGTTGTCGTGCAAGTAACATAGTATTGCACGGGGAAGAGATAGATATGCACATGGAAGAAGGAACAACGCTGGCAAAACCCAGCCAAGACAAGGGGAGAATCGCAACGTGCACAATGATGTGCACATGTTAAGCACGGCTATGTGCAAGGAAGTGGATATTACCTGTCAAGAGGAGGTGGAAGATTTGGTTGAGGAAGGGAAGGAGGGTTCCTAGGAACATGCTTTAGATGTGGTCAGCTTGGACATAGGGTGTAAGAGTGTCCCCAAGCATTGAGTGAAGGAATAGAAGGTCTGAAGCTGGTGCACATGTCACACACAAAGACAAGGAGTCGATAGAATCTCCAAAGTATTTTGATGCAAGAGCATCCGGGTTCCTGTGCAATCCTATGTCAACCAAAATCACTTAGTCTTCGAAAATAAATTTTGCACGATGCCTTTGTGCAATATTAGTGCACAATATCATGCCACTCCTAAGTAAGACACACAAAGATCATTTTCATTTGTCGTTTTGTGGAAGTGGCACATAACTCTACCTTTGTGGATTAACAAAACTAGAAAAGCCTATCCAAAGCAACGCAAAACTATGAATGCCACGCAAACTTACAAAGGTCGTCCAACATTGTGGAAGCTTATGAATGTCATGCAACACCACGAAAGCCACAGCATACTAGACATTACCATGTAATATTATTCCAAGCAGCCTTACACGGAAAGCCACATTGCACAATAAGATTGTGCACACTTTACACAGTCATGCCACATTGCACAATAGAAGTGTGTACACCTTACACAGTCATTCCACACTACTTGTGCAGACTGTCAATGCTTGACTAAAGCCTCCAATGATTGTTGGATGTCACGGAAGCTTACACCAAGTTGTGATGAACTAGCTACTACCACTCAACAAGTATGAAGCCGCAAAACATTGTGTTCCTATGGGACCACCTCCATTCGCTTTCATGATGAGATTTGTGACTAACAGAATCGCCTGTCAACATCAACACAATTTGCACAGACTACACATGGTCCTTGATCTGCCTATTTTGGCCAACAACCAGCAAACGATTCAGCTGGGCTCGATCCAATAGATGAAACATTCTAGGATCAATCAATGGCCTTGAGAGATCACCGGATAAATATTCCACACAACCTTTGCTTGTTGAAAGCATCATGGTTTCTATAAGTAGAAGGTAAATGTGTATTTGTAAGGCATATTGATCTAAATATTTGAATTTGTGTCTTGATTTAGAATTGGTCTTGATCTGAGGGGACTGTCCCTATAAGTGTGAGCCAAAGGTTGGTTTTGTAGAAGCTTGGCAACGTCTACAAGCTTAGAATAGCCCTAGGTTGGGGAATTCTAAGAAAAATTCTTGCGGAGCCTCATTGTAGATTGTAGTTAGAGTGTAATCGTAATGTGCCTAAATATATAATTCTCTTTCCTTGTATTTAATAGAAATATTGTCATGTGTTTCTTATTTAGGAGTTGTGTCTGAGATCTTGCCTTAGCAAGATCCAAGGGTTGCGTGGTGGAAGGCATCCCTTCATTGGGAAACCTGACCACAAATACATCACATTCAAAGGATTTGAAGCGCAGAGAGACTCTCGTGATGAAGAGAGTGTTACTAAAGCGGCCAATAAGGGAAAATTAAAGTAGTGCAAAAGAAGAATCTCTTCCAAATAGTTTTCAAATCAGGAAGCAAGTGTTGTACGGTAATTGTGGAGAACGGCAACATGGATAATTTGGCTTCATGCAAGATGGTGGAAGAGTTAGGTCTGAAGAAAAAAACACAACCAAACACATACAAGGTATCAAATCTTGGCGAATGAACAAGGCATTGGTAAAATTTCAGATAGGCACATATAAATTTAAAAATTTAAAAATTTGTCCAAAAGTGACGTAACCAAAAAGGTTAATGGGACTACAAGAGGTGCAAAGAGAACAAAACAATGCAGGAAAGCAAAAACAAAGACAAAAGCAAAGAGATGATGTGTCATGCGACATCATGCCGACAGACGTGTGTCGTGTTTTTGGGGACACTATGGCAATATGATAGAAAATTTGTACATTATGGAAGAACAAATACCTAGCACTTGGAAAAGGATGGAAAGAAGTTCAATTTGAGTCCTTTGAAGGATAAAGAAGAGGAATTGTGCCACAGCATTTGCACGTGCATATTGATGGTGACAGAAAAAGAATTATGCGAAACATGGAAGGAGAGAAGGCATGCTATGAAATGATGCTTAAGCCTATGCAAGTCAAAAACGCAACACGGTTGACGAGAAAATGCAATATCGTGGGAAAATATATGATGAAGATGGAGAGGTAGAGCATCTTTTGCTTAAGGAAGTGGTAAGAATGATAGAGGGAGTATTTATTTCCCAAGAGAATTTGATGAAAACTATTGCAGGCGAAGAGGAGACTGCAACAAGAGGAAAGAGTGTAGAAAAGAAGATTGCCTTGAAGGGCAATGTGTAAGACCTTCCGTATGAGTAGAGTGGATCTATTCTACCAAATAACAAGGAGAAGTGAGGTTGTGCACAAATTAGGAAAAAAGAGATCCCTGTGGAGGATGACGGAGAAATTGTTGACCCTGAAGGAGAGGTTCTAGACAACTTTTGCCCAAGAAAAAAATTCTTAAAGAAAGTCCAAATTGAAGAAGGTTTAGATCTATCCGTAGAGAAAGATGCAAAAGAAAGCAAGTTGACATGAGCACCACAGAAGATTGTTGTGCATGGCAAAGAGGGGAGTAAGGCATGCATACTTGAAGACATGTCAAAGAAGATGAAGGAAGAGCCAACACAAGAATCGGCTAAGGAGAAATGTGACATTACATTAGCATTAGAAGCTAAGAAGAAGACAAGTGTTGCACAAAAGAAAAAGGAAGGCAGCATCAAAATGGGAAATGCCCTACGAGAGGCATCAAAGGGAAGAAGAGCAAGTGAAGGGGAAGCACAAGGCATGTGTCTAATACCTAACGGAGGAAGAAAGAAGAGAAGAGTTTTGCCCGCAGCTGAAGAGTTGTCCCGAAAACAACAAAGGGACGCACAAACCAAAGGCAAAAATGCCCAAAGAGGAAGGAGATGAAAGTGTTGGAGGAAGTCAGCTTGAGGACACAGATGTAAGTACTAAGTTAAGGCATGAGGGTGTGCATGAAGATAGATGTAAGGGTGCCCACAGAGATGATTGGGATAGTGCACAAGGAGAAAGTAGCAGCCCCATAGAGGGACACAAGAAAAGAAGATTAAAAAGGAGGATAGAGGTTCTTGATTCCCAAAGAACAGAAGATTCATACATAGAGTCAAATAGTAAAAAGGAAAATGCAAGCAAAGGTCCACTTACAGCAAATGGCAATTGACACAAGAGGAGAAGGAAATAAAGAAGGGAGTGAATACTTTTCCTTGAAAACAAAGGTTGGGGAGGAGAGAGTGGATACCATTCTACAAGAGGCATCTGAGGATGCTCAAGAGGAGATGCATGAAAGGGCGGCCTACATCAACACAGAGAAAGAGACTCATATTATGAGTCTTAGAAGAGGATAGGAAGAAAGCACAAGTCTATTTGTGCACGACATCCAAGAGAAGATGCGGGGAGGACAAGATGTTGTGAAAATGGATCAGCCCAAAGCTAATGAAGGAGGCGCAAGTCTAATTGCATGTGGCATGTTGAAGGCATTGTAGGAAGTGGAGAAAGGAAGATGCAATTAGCGTGAAGTTGACATGAGAAGCGAAAGAGTAGATGAGAAGCGGTTGATGTTACTAGTCCAGGTGCACAAACCAAAACACACCACAGAGGAGGAATGGATGGAGGAAGCAAAAAAGAAGAGTGAAGAGATGAGAGGAGGTAGCGGAAGTACCGTGCAAATGTGCCTTGCAAAAGGCATGAGGATGATGGAAAGTGGTCATAATACAACTGCACAAAGATGTCCTACGAAGACATGAGGTAAGATGGAATACAAGTATACATTAATGCTCAAGTTGACCACTATGAGAAGAAGAGAAGGGAGAAGATGCATGTAAAGAAGAAAAGTAGATTGAAGCATACATGTAGTCTAGTGCTAAAGACACTGGGTGGAGACGGACGGGCAGAGGTGAGTGCAAACCCAAAAGAGAGGGAAGGTGGGTGGATTATGCTCAAACAGAAGGCAAGCTACACAGAAAAGTTATTGGAGCTAGGCGGAGGATGAAAAATTATGATCCAAGTGATCCAAGTGGAATCAAGACGAGAAAAAGGAGAGCAAGCTTGTTTAGGCACGTAACTAGGCAAAGGTGTAATGTCCCCAACTAGACAAACTATGCCCCTAAATGGAATAGCCACAAATCTGATTTATAACAGCACCCAAAAGATATATATTTGATGAACAATAATGCAGATCTAAATTTCTTTAGGAAAATGCGAGTTGCACAAGGAGTTGAAAAATCCAAAAACTGAAGTAAAATCAGCTAATTCTTTACCAAAACAGATCAGCTATTTTATCTATGCAATAACCTTAGAAAAATACCATATTTGGATCAAATAAAGGGCTGGAATTTTATTTGTAAATCTATAGATGAACAACTCACAGACATGACTAAAAATAAAGTTTTCTCAGTCCAAAAAACTGCAAATCAGTTAATCTTGGCTTTTAAAAATCTGACTATGGAACAGCAAATCACATCTGGTCCAAACGTGCCCTAGATCACTCAGAAATGTCCACAAGGTAGGTCACTCCACTGTAGAAAGGCTGGAATTGAACGGTAAAAATCAACAACAAGCTTCTACCTTCAAACCCTCACTAGAATCAACACAAATTTGTAACTTTGACCTTCAACTCTATTGGAATTCAATGGAAAACACAAGGGAAGAAGAGTTTTCATTTTTCTTCCAAGGTTAAAGAGGGTTTTCATCCTCTAAAGCAAAACTACAAAGGGTTTTCGTCCTTTGAAGTAGAAATGGAAAGCATGCAAGCTTATACCAATATTCAGAATTTGTGATATGCAAAAAGATGCCTTCTACATACATGGCGACTTGCTTTTAGAACTTGTCTTGGCATATTAGCCACTCAAAATAACCAATTAGCTCACTTTACCTCATTTAATGTTTTCCCCTTGCTTTATTTCATCCCCACATGGGTCGCATTTTTCCTCTAGGGGAAAATAAAACATAAACTAACTTTTTTTTTAATTTTTTATCTTGTCACTAATAATTAATTTAAGTGTTTATAATAAAGTTTCATTGTGCACTTTAAAATTAATTAATTAGGACTTAGTTTCCCTTTTTCTTATTTCCTTAGCCATCGGGAAACAAAATTAGGCAAAGGGTCTTCGACCTACTGCTTTTGAGAAGGGGATATTATAGAATGGGAAAGTTGTGGCCATTACACTTTATGGCCAAAAAATGAGCTCACATTTAACTTACCTAGGGAGTAATATGCAAGAACATCCTAAGCAAATCAGCAATCTTGTGTGATTCAAAAACAACAAAGTCTAGGTTTGCAAATAAAGGGGTGCAATTGCTTGGTTAATACAAGCACGCATGTGGGCAAGTGCACAATCACGAAGGAAAGGCAATAATGTAGGAGTTAGAAGGTTGGATTTTGCAGTTTTGGTGAAGGCATGGAATGCACAAGTTATCTTTGTGCCAAAGGTAGAAGTTTGCGCAATCAAGTTGTCAACCACCGAGATTGACATGGATGGTGCAAAAGTGCAACAATTCACAAGTGTGGCAAAGACTAGAAATGACAGTTTGACTCCAAAAAACCTTGGATGCAAGCAACACATGCTAGCTTGCATGTAATTGTATGGATAAAAATCGAAACGTGACACTTCAAGAGATCTATATAAGGGCATGTTGGACAAGCATTTGAGGGGTCTAGGAGACGTTGAGGAAATTTTTCCAAATTTGAGTCTGGAAAGGCGGTGGGGAGCCAAGTAGCCTAGACAGACATTGGATAGGTTCTACCAGAGTGCCAAAAGCAATAGAGAGAAATATGTGTTATTCTAAGAGTCTCCACCATTGTATTGAGGAAAGGTTCTTGTTGTTGCAAGGAATAAATAAATTCATCATTAATATAAATGTAACGTAAAGTTGTTATGTCATAAAACTTTACATGGGTTATTAGTTGTTAGGCTATAATAACGGTTTCATTAGCCCTATTTTATAAGGACTATTACAAGCATGTGTTTTATAGATAACTCTTTGTAATCATTATCTCATGCTAAATAAAATCATTGTTGATTTATGGTTTTCATTTGGTATCAAAGCAACCAAACTCTGAATTTATGTGAAAGGAGAATATAAGGTTTCAAGAAGAGAGGATAAATGAGGAGAAGCCCCAAGCCACCCTCATTTCCGATCCACCTCTACTCGGCATTCATTGATCCCACACATCCTGAGACATTGGAGGAACATTACATTGCTAGGTTTCTTACATTGACAATGGAGACCTATCTCGCTACTTCCTTTGCTATCTAACTCGGACTTCATTTCCTTGCAACAACGAAGCTCCAAACTCCAGCTCGGCCAGTAAGTTATACTCTGCCTTGCACATATCGGGCCACGAATATGCAGATTGGCTCAAACCCTTGCTCTTCATACTCATATCTACTTTGGCCAGCGAATTTGAATCCCAAATCGGATTGGGCTCATTTCAAGGCTTGGTACACACACTGGTTACAGTCCTAACTAAGCTCAATCTTGTATTCTCCAAGGGGATGCTATCATCTTACAAGCAAGCTCAAACTTGAATCTAGGCTCGGTAGCCACCATTTCATCTCCCTTGCCAGCAGCCATAGTGGTCTAGAATCCATCACGTAGTGGAATTGTAATGTCCCTCTTGGGCTAAATCTAAACACCAATGGAACTTGCACAAATCCAAATAGCAAACTAGAGTAAAACTGAAATTAAATTTTCAAACCCTAGCAGGAGGCTATAAACATATTTTTTTATGATAGAAATCAGCCACAAACTTGTTAGAAATAATATAGAAACCGTTCAAAACATTATTTTTCGAAGTTGGAAATGATGCAAGAGAAAAGTACAGGAAAATATATCTTTTTGCAATTTTAATACTACCTGGAATCAATTAACAACAGTGAATACCCATTACAAAAATGGCTAGAACTAAGCATTTCCAAGCCCAAACACAAGTACAAATAGAAGATCCAGCTGCTAAAAATATGGAGAATAGAATGGTGCTAGAATTTTCTACAGTCGTGCCCTAAAACACCCTGAACTTCACCTTAGGGCAAGCCACTACCCTAGGGGAGGGTCTGAAATTGGCCAAACAGCTGGTCCAAAACCCTTGCAAGCTCAAACACGGACTTGTGTAGTTGTCCCACACTCAAAACCATGCAAATCTGATCTTCCATAGCTGCAAATGATGCCCTAGCAGTAATAAATCTGTCTTGAACCTCTGAAATCTGATTGTAGCACAAGGGTGACCTTTGTATGAGATCACCAATGAAGATGTGAGGGTTTCCGGCCTCAAATTTAAATGTCATTGAGGGATTTCATTCTCAATAGACCTCCATGGAGGGTTTCCGTCCTCAATGGATTAGATAGAAAGCAAGCGTGCTCCAACTCTTCAAAAAACAAAAAAATCCAAAGCAAGCATAACCATCTTCCAAAGCAAGCATAACCATCTTCCAAGCCAAGCAACCCCTTTAAATAGCTAGAGGTGGCGCCAAAACCCAAATAGAATCCTCTTAAAAAGGACCAACCTCCTTGGGAACATAATAATTCCTTTTTCTTTTATTTTCAATCAGTTTTTCGCCTTTATCCTAGCCAATCCGACTATACTTAGAAAATCACTTAAAAATAATCCAAGGCTCACAAAAACAACTGAAAATCATGACATTAAGCTCTATCTCTTTTTGCCCACAGGAAATGGAATGGGCCCAAGGTCTTCAAAAAGAACTAGCATTGAGAAGGGGACATTATAGGAATACACTCCCCTCAGCAACAGTTTTGGAACACTTTCAATGCTTCTACAAACAACTATAGCCAAAGTTGAGTGTTCAAGCTTAAAGATCGAATTGCTTGAGTTTCGTACCAATACCATGTCTCTCCTCAACGGCACCTAAAATCAATTTGTGACTCGGCTTGAAACATAAGTTTACTACAGCTCCAACCCTAATGGCAACAGATCTATTTCACAATAAGCTTCCACTCTTACAAAGTGCTTCCACATGGGTTCCTCTAACCCTAACCAACAGTAAGAGGTCAATCTTTTTTAAAAGCATTTACAAATATTTAATGATATATGAAAGTCCCTCGTTTAGTTAACAAGGTGAAAAATCACCCATGCAACTAGCTAGGAAAGTTTTGAAGCTTTATAAGAGACAAAGTAGAGATATCGAGTCCCACCACTCCATTTTTTTTAAAACCGTTTTAAGTTTTTAAAAGTTAAATAGCTCTAAGCCACCATAGTTTATTACCAAGTTATACAGTCAACATGGCTAAAAATATTGTATTGAAAACCACAAGAGAGTGGGAGGTGAAGGAGTCAATCCCCGCCCCCTCCCCTTGGCTATTTTTTTATAGAATTTGTTTTACATAGAAATTTCAAATATAAAAAAATATCGGAAAATAATTTTTCAAGAGGCCATAGATGCCACACAAAAAAAAATCATTGAAGAGAGGTATAGGCAATTTTTTGACTACAAATTTTTTAAAATTCCATTACAAGGGGGTATTTTTTGCAAAAATAACAAAACAATTTCAAAAAAGTCAATTTTCAAGGGGAATCAAAAAAAATTGAATTCAAAAATTGCATTGCAAATTTGTTAAATTCCTAAAAAATTGTACATTTGTTCCAATTGCAATGGCAAAGCACAAAGTTTTTCAAACTCATTAGCAACAGTTGATATTAGCGGTGCCTTTAAATTGCACCTACAAGTCAAGTCGTCGCGTTGATTTACTGCATCCATCGCCTAATAGAGTTGTAACAACGACATTTAGGCATCATCTATATCAATCATCAAGGAGAAATAAGGTCACATTCACTCACTAAACTCTCACTCAACGTATGTCAAAATGGTATACTAATGCGATACAAGATGCTAAGTTGGATGAAGTCCCAAGCACATCCACCACAAGACTAAGGACTTGTAGTATGGCTCGAGAAGAGGTCAATTTCGCCTTAATGAGTACACTTGTTGAAATTGTTGAGCCCTTACAGTTCAAGAAGCCCTAGAGTCAACCTTGGATAGATGTTATGACTGTAGAACATCAGTCACTAATGAAAAATAACACATGGCCGCTTGTAGATCTTCAACCAAGGAAGAAGCCAATCAGTTGCAAATGAATCTTCGAGCTGAAGTATAAAGCAAGTGGCAGTATTGACAAGCACAAGGAAAGACGAAGTAGCTAAGGGGTATGTTCAAAAAGAAGGCATTGACTATGAGGAGACATTTGCTCCCACAACCAAGATAAAGACTATTAGAATTATATTTGCTTTGCTGCTCGGTTTGGTTGGAAAGTCCACCAAATGGATGTAAAAAGTGTCTTTCTTGATAGAGATTTGCAAGAAGTCTACATGACTCAACCAAAAGGTTTTGTCATACCTAAAAAAGAAGAAAAGGTGTGGATTCATCAAGTCACTATATGGTCTCAAACTAGCTCCCCGAAAACGGTATATAAAGATTGATGAGCATCTCGTTCATCATGGATTCCAAAGGAACCCTCATAACCCCAATCTCTACCTCAAAAAGTAAGGGGGTAGATTGTGATTTGTGTTTTTTGTGTCAACGATCTAGTCATCGCTAGTAGTTCGGTGAAGATGATTGATGCAACAAAGAAACATCTTCATTGATCATTCAATATGACAAATCTTGGGCTATTGCACTTGTAGCTCAGACTAGAAGTATGGCAAAAGGATCACCACATTTTTGTGTCACAAATGAAATACACCAAGAAATTGCTTGAGAAGTTTCAGATGATAGATAGTAAACCATTTGCCACACCCATGGAGACAAAGCTTCAATTGTCTCCCAATGATCCATCACCGCAAGTAAATGCCACTCTCTACCGGCAGTTGATTACATGTCTCACTTACTTAACATTTACAAAGCCAAACATCAACTATGTTGTCATCTATCTTCACAATTTATGCAACAACCGAAAATCTGTCACTGGAAAGCAACAAAGCAGATACTGCAATACATACGAGGAACCATAAACTTTGGCCTAGAAAACAAGGAGAATGATCATTTTTTCTTGATAGAATATTTCGACTCATCTCATGCAGGTAATATTGATGACAAGAAATCCACTTTTGGATATGTGTTCTCTTTGGCATCCGATCCAATATCATGGGGGAGGAAGAAACAAAAAAAAATCTCGATCTTCTACTGAAACAAAATATTGTGATGTAGGAGTTGTCAGTGAAACAATATAGTTGTCACATACTTGAAGGATTGGGAGTACCACAAAAGCAACCGTCCTTTATGTTAACAATGAAGGTGTTATCAAGCTTGTTCGCAATACAGTGCGTCATGAACGGATGAAGCACATTAACGTACAAATATATTTCATACACAAACATGTTCTACAACACATCTAACTCTTGTTTTGTCTGACAGAAAAACGTGCAGATGTCTTTATAGTCACTTGCACGAAATAAATTTGAGGAACTCAGAGAATCTCTCTCTTGTTCACTAGAGACCATGATGAATTAAGGGGGGGAATGTTAGGAATATATTAATTCATCATTAAGACAAATGTAACATAAAGTTGTAATGTTATAAAACAACTTTACTTAGGTAGTTAGTTGTTGGGCTATAGTAACAGTTCCATTAGTTAGTTATTGCTCCCCTTATTTTATAGGGACCGATATGAGCATATGTGTTTTATAAATAACTCTCTGTAATCAATACCTCGTGTTGAATAAAATCATTGTTGATTTGTGGTATTCAGTTGCAGCTAGAGTGAATGTGTAGCCTATAGCTAACACTCTACATGTATGTGACCCAATTGATTACATTAATGTTTTGATATCTTTGTGTTAGATCTGTGTGTGAGTTTATGTTTATTACTAGCTGCTATAAAAGGGATTTCCTTAATTAGAAACCCCATCCGTATGACTGCATCAACATCCAAAATTATTATGTGTTTTTTGATGAAGAGGTGGAGAAAATAATGGGAGTTTATACAATCAAAAAAGTTTACGAGGTGGAGAGGATGGAGGAAGGCAAAGGGAGTGGAGTGCAGATGAGCAGTTTAAAGTGGTATTGGACCCTTGTGAGTAGGTTTCAAAGGACAGTAGCCTAACGTACAAACTGCCAACACTGTAGCAGAATGTGAGAAGAGATTGATTTTTTAGGTCTAAGGTAGCCATGCAACCTACTGTTGTAGTATTAGTAGTGACTTTTTGATAATTTATCATTAATTGATACATATATGCCTGAGTCTTTTGTGCATTATTATGATCTAGGGTAGAAAGTAGAGTCCAGTACCTTATAATTTTATCGGCTAGTTGTTATGGGTGGCAGTGATCGTAAAACTTTTTATATCTTAATATATCCAGCAGGATATTGCTGATTTTTAGGCATGCAACTGCCAACTCTTTTTTCCTATAGAATGTAGAATACTCTCCCACTATCATATATATATATAGGGCCAAGATGGATATGTTCCCTACTCGTAGATATGGCTCCAACTCCCTATCTTATTAAATTCTATATGTATGCCCCATAGTTCGCATACTCGTATTTGGCAAATATTCGGCAAACCCAAAAAAAATTGACTCGACAAGACTTGGCAAATATTCCAGAATATTCGACAACTTAAAAAATACTCAAATTTCTTTAAAAAACATAAATTTTATGCAAAATATAGCTAGAAAATGTATCAAATGAGTCTATAAAATGTTGGAGAAGTGTTTTCTATTAGATTTGAATACAAATGCAATACAAAATTGCATCATCATGCGAATACAACAGTTGGCTAATAAGTGCTATGAATTTATGATGATTGTCATTGAAAATTATCATCATAAATTTCATATCTATGCAAATTACAATATAAAATAAATTACATTTTCCTCTTCCCCGCTCTAGAGAAATATTGGGGAGAGGGTCTAGTGCCTCTACTAGTCCCCACACTCGGCTGGGTCTCCTTACTCCTAGAAGGTTGTGACTTTGGCTCCAACCTGGTAGTAGATGGCAGTGGCTCCTTTGCTGGATGTTCAAAATCACCTCCAAAGATGTCATCCAATCCAATATCTCTTGTTATTGCTTCTCCCTCCATAGCTTCCCTCTCGAAAGAAGCGATCTCATCCTCTGTAAACGCAGGGATTTCCTCTTCTTGCCTAGTCCACTCGTTGTATAGATCTATCTCATCCAAATCAATAAGCACGTCTAATGTGGCCTCTACTTTTCTTGTGTGAAGCCAGAGATTGTATTGCACAAATACCAAGTGGTTGAGCTGTTTTTTAGTCAACTTGCTACGCTTCTTCGTGTGAATAGCCTCAAACAAACTCCAGTTGCGTTCACATCAGAAATGCTACAAGCTTGAGATGGAGTTCTGAGGGCTAGCTTTTGAAGATGCAGGGTATTTCCTCCCCAATCCTCCCACCAAGAACCTACAAACAAGATAATCAAAAGTTTACAAGTAATTAATAAAATTAAATTTGTAACTAATAAGTAACTTAATAAACATTCTGATTTTTATTACTTGGTGACTGCGTGGTTCTCCCTCGAATAACTAACGATAAAGAACAGAGCCTCCCACTAGCATGTTTATAATTTTATAGCTTTAAAATAATGAGGGCCCTTGTCTCAAACTCTAGTATCATCCTCTCAATACATGTTGAAAGGCCCTCCATAACCTCTCCATTCACATCTGTGAAGCCGTCGGAGAAGAAAAACTTGGGGTTGAGGTAGTACTCCGCTACATGAATAGGTTGGTGGAGTTGATTGTTCCACCTTTCATTAATAATCATCCAAAAGGGACCATATCTAGTAATATCCACCCTATAATAGTTTTGGATAGACTCTTTGGCCCTATCCATGGCCCCATAAATGTACCCCATAGGGTTTTGCTCCCCATCAACCAAACGGAAAAAGGCTCACCAACGGCTCTGGACACCTACACACAAATTAAAATGTAAGGTTACAAACTTACAAATTAAGTAAAAAAGTAAATAGCAATATATTTATAGTTTAACAAATTAAAATAAAGGAATCAACTTGAAATATAAATTGAAGTTTGAAATTACCTTGATGATCTCTATAGCTCTCTTTGCAAAGATATTATCGAAAACTATATTTGCAGTCCTCTCTCCATCAACTTTCTTTGAATATTATGAGTCTAGCCATGCTTGACTCGCAAACATTTGCTTCAATGATGTCAACAAACTAGAAATACTTTGCAATGTCAAGAAGTTAGTTACAAACCTTGTCACACTAGCTCGCACAAGCTCTTTCCCCTTGTGTGTTTTCTCATCCAGCCAAGAACTCAAAAGTGAATATATATGTACCTGGTTATATTTTTGCATCTTCTACAACCAACCTCACCCTATCAATTGTCTGTCCTCCAAAAAAAAGGTCAAGGCAATGAGTCGCACAATGAGTCCAAATGAGTGATGGATGTCTCTCTTGTAGTAGTCTCCCAGCCACTACATATATTGTTGCATTGTCTGTGACAACTTGCACAACATTTTGTATACCCACCTCTAATACAATCTTCTCCAACATAAAACTCAAATTCTCTGCATTTTTAACTATGTTAGAAGCATCAATAGACTTCAAAAACCCATCTCACCATTTAAAGTCGCTAAAAATTAATAAGGGTGCAATTCCTTCCATCTGAAAGAATGGTGCATCCATATTTTTTCCATTGTTTTTTTTTATCTTCCAGAATTATAGTTGTATCTGCAAATACACCCTTGAGCAATTTCTCAGTCAAGTGTTTTGGAGTGGGTGCCTTGTACCCTTTCCTTGAAACTGTCAATGTTATCACCAAGTACTCCTAGTACGGGCTCTTTGCCACAATGAATGGAAGGTTGTTATAGTACTAGAAATTTGCACATGCTTTATCCGCTTCTTCGTGTATATCCTTGTTCCAGATTGTAACCTTGCAATGATATTTACGCTCCAAGTATGTTCCTTGGAACAAAAAAGCTCTATGTCTTTGCTCGAACTCGATGAAGCAAATGTGTCTCTTCTAATTTGAATGTGTGGACCGTGAGTAGAGCCCACAATTGTTGCCGCATCATCCTCCGAATCCTCTGTCGCTCCAGCCCCAGGTCTAACAGCTTTTGCTATGGCTACATGCACCCTTCCCCTCTCTAGTTTCTTCTGCTCTAGCTTTGTCAGCTTTGCTTTCATCTCTCGATTTGCCTCTTATGTAACATTGAGGCATACCACAGCGTCTCGAAAAACAATACATGCAAGATGATACTTCAAGCGATTGATGCCTCCAAAAATGTTTTGCTACAGAAATTGCAAACCACTGTTCCCGGAAATGCTCCACGTACACCATACTTCCAAACGATGGTACGGGCATTAGCAGGAACGGTTCTTGCTAGTGATGTTGACCCAGATGTCGAACCTAATGCTAAGCCTGATGCTATTGTTAAGCTCGAATCTACAACACAATGCACATTTAAGAAATATAAGAAATTTAAAAAATGTAAGCTTACTTAAATTTTAAAAAAAACATGCCTGAATAACTGTATTTCACCGTAATTTAATAAAAATAACATACCTCCGGTTTCAAATGAGTATTAAAAATTTAAAATGATTCGCAAGCACATTGAACGCATTTAAAATTACAAAATATATTCGATGAATCGATTACAATACGAATATATAAAAAATAAATGATTTAGAACGAATTAGCATAAAAACAAAAAACATATCTCCATCTGCAAATGACTATTAAAAATTTAAAAACATTCGCTTCTACATTAGGATGTATTTAGAATTACAATATAAATATATAAAACTTAAATAATATAGACTGAAATTGCAAAAACTTGAAAGAATTTTTTTTTTTTTAAATTACCTCCAAATGTACTTCTCCAAATTTCCTCTTCGAATTCACTCACAAATCTATTCAACTCATGCAATGCAACCTCAAATGGTTGTGTGAATGAAAATGAAGTGCTTTGGTGCCTTTAAAAGAAATAAAAAGAGTGTATTTGCAGCGTTTTTGGCGTGTTTTTGCGTGTTCCGCGTATAACACGTGTATGGCGAGTTTTGTGCACGGACTCGTCGCGTATTGGCGAATATTCTCGACAAATATTTGCCAATACTCAACTAGTCAAATTCTGTGAGTTTTCCCAACCAATATTCGTTGGCGGTTTTTTTTGGCGAGTACTCACCAACTTGGCAAGTACTCGCTGAGTACGCAAACTATGGTATGCCCCATAGACACAAAGGGAGATATATAGATAGGGGTTGGTTAGTTCAGTCAAACACACCCACACATAAATAGAGGGATTTGGGTTGTTCAACGGATGCACTCACCCTAGATAGAGCAAGTCTAGACGATTGTCACCTAAAATATAATACAAGTGGTTGAATTGCCCAAGGAATATGAAAGCTTAAAAGTTAAATATGATGGTATCAAACAAATAAAGCCACATGGTGTGGCCAATCAATATTGATATATTTGAAAATACAACCAACATACTAAAAGCACTCCGATGAGGCAAACAAAATTGATTTCATTTGTAATAGAATTATCAACTTAACACGATGAGGAAGACTCTGGAACCGCACGGGAACTTTTTCCAAATTTTATGAGAGTGCTAGGGAGATTGAGATTATGGGGGGCCAGGATTTGATTAAAGCTCCCTCGCAGGCTTCTCGTAACTCCTCCTGGGCTACTATATTACAGGGCAACAAGGTGACACCTGCAGATGATATGGGTGTAGTCAAGGACCTGAAGCATTTTATGGATGAACAGGGACACATCTATGTATTCCAGAGGCTCTGGTTAATAGATCCACTCAACAGCTACAACATGCACTTATTGGTAAGTTCCTTGGCCCCAAACCCAATATTGATATCATAAGAAGATGGGCAGCAAGAAAATGGATGCCAAAAGGGTTTATGGAGATATTTGTCGTGACTACGGGCTTTTTCTTAATACAGTTCAATAATAATGGTGATTATTTGCATGCTTTGGTTGATGGTCCCTGGTTTCTGGGAAAGATGGGATTTTCTCTTATGAAATGGACTCCATCTTTTGATCCAGACAATGTAAATATCAGGGTTATGCCTATATGGATCACTTTGCCTAGTTTGCCTCAAGAATTTTGGGATGTTGATATATTGACTAAGATTTCCAAGTACTTTGGGTCACTCATCGCTTTTGATGGAGCCACCGAAGCTAGAACAAGACTCACACATGTTAGATTTTGTGTGAATGCCTTCGTTGATAGGGTTATGCCTGACTCGATCTTGTTGCATTCAAAACTGGGCACTTAGTGCCAAACTGTTGTACTTGAATCAAATATAAATGTAAGACATGCTCCAAGTTAGGCCACTCCTCCTAGACCTTTCCTGACAGCAAAAGGGAGAAGGAAAAAAGAAAAGGGCAGGTCTGGAGAATATCCATTAGGGAGAAGGGACTAGAGAAAAAAAATGGTGATCCTAGAAAACAAGTCGTGTTACAAGAGGATGAAGCTAGAGAAGGAGAACTTCCAATGGAGTGAGGAGAAGTCTTAGAGACAGAATTTGGGACTACTGTTGTTGGGGAAGATGGAAAACCTCCGGAGGAGGAAGAGGAATTTGACACAGAAGAAGCAGCAACGGCTAAAGAAGAAGACAAGGAGGAGGCCTCATATTCGGAGGTTGCATCAGACAATGAGAATAATCTTGATGAGGAAGAGGAAGAGGTAGAGGAGGAAGAAGACCAGAATGAAGAGGACCAAGTCGTAGTCCAATCAAATTCAAATGAGAAAAGTGATCCCACCCAACAGCTTATGGTTGAGGATGGGAATAAATCTGATCAGCACCAAGAGAAACGGCTTGGGTTGAATATTTCTAAAGAAGAATGTCTCATGGAGAAACAGGATATTGTTGAAGAAGAACCTTTGTTTACTGGTTCTACTCTTATTTCATTGGATAATAGAGACAAACGGATGAAAGTTGTGAGTTTTTGGGAAGGCCCCTGCTACAAAAATCATATTAAATTTTTGGGACTGAATAGGGATTTCTTTAAAAAAAACCCAGAGGAGGAATTGTGGACTCAGGTGGTTAGAAAAAAGAGAAATATTGGGAGGAACTCTCCTCCTAGAACCAAAAGCACCACCAAACTATTTTAGAGGGCATTGGTTGGGTGCTCTGTCTTTTGTAAGCTTTGGTTGTTCTTTTGCTGCAGTTTTGTTACAGTTTTATTGTGACTTTGTTGTGATTTTGTTGTGACGTTGTTGTGATTTTGTTGTGGTTCTGCTGTTTTTTTGCAGGTGATCGGTTTTGATTCATGAATGTTCTCTTTTGCTCTTATTGTTGTATTTGGGTGTTTATACCTTTTGTTGAATGTACCAAGGTAAGGCCCCTGTCAAAAAAACTTTATCCTTAATTAAAAAATAGAATTATCAGCTTTTCTCATTGCTCCCGCTTGCTCCATTGCCCCCGCCTGTGGGGGTATTGGCTTCGGGTTTCCTTTATGCTTTGTCTTTTCTCCTTTCTTCTGTTTTTGGGAACTTGTTTTGAGTTGTCCCTGCTCGCACTTTGTATATTGTTTGGGCTGTAGTCCCATTGACCTACTTTTGTGGTCATTCATTGGACATTAATATATTTATTTTATCTTATCTTATCTTATCATGATTGCATGCATGGGTGTTGTAAGCTCGTTCCATGTGTATAGAACCAATGTCATTTCATGTTTAGAGTATAGAAACATGAGAATATTGATAGTAATTGATTACTCCCTTTGTGTTTCGTCCTAGGATCCCCCTATCTGGATCCTCTGACCTTGTATACTTACCAGAAATCATTATCAAATCTTTCAAAGTGATCGATAATGGCTCAAATGATTCCTCCACTTTAGGCACATTCAGTGATAGTCAATGAGATTTTCCTCTAGTCTTCATTGGCAGTTGCTCTTGGGGCTTTTATTCGCCCCTCATTTCTATTTGTATTGGTTTCTTTACCATTTGTGTTAGTGGCGCACTGCCCTAATTTATCTCTGTACTTTGCTCCGTCGGTTCGGTTCTAGGATTCTCTCTTCCTAGAACTTTTTATTGCTAATGGTCGTATCCTTCTGTCCCATTGACCTATTTCTTTTGGTCATTTGTGGGCATTAGTATAATTTTTTCTGTCTTGGTATCCTACGGAAACATCTTTAGCGTAAAATGGTATCCTCTTCCCCATCTAGTCTCGTTCTCCCATATTATTAATACTCCTCTTATGCACATTGAGCTCTCTTATGCCTTTAGATCTTAGAGAATTATTGGTAAGAGGACTGATATGATGTTCTATGGATTATGCAGATTACCTTTGTGCAAGATTTACCAACATAGGGAGCGGATGATCTATGTCATCTGAATGCACTCACAAGGTTAGAAACCAATCTCTGTATACACACTGCCCTTAAAAGTGAGTATGGGTAACCCATGCTACACAACATACCCAAAAGTAGAGGTGGATTAACTCACATTAAAAAAATTGTCCATTCTGATGTCTTTTGTGTGGAATTGAGACATTCCCTGTCACTAAGTTTATTTCCAAAGGGGCCCAAGTGTTTTGTGAAACTTTTATGCTTGTGTCAGATGCCATGTATTGGCTGGTAGTAGGTACATGAGTGAAGAAAAGTAGCTATAAATCAAAGCTATTTGTTTTTGGTGGCCTATGTAAAAAGCAGAAACTATGAAAGATGTTCTGCTTTGTGTTAATCTTTGGAATTGCACCATTGAAAGAACCAAGTGGCCTGTTATTCAATCCATCTCTACCTCGGCTTGATTATGTCATGTCCCCTTTTCGAATAAAGTAAAATAAATCAATAATACAACTTAAGTGTCGAAAAGGTAACTTTATAAAAGACACTTAAGTTTATGTTTTATTATTATAAAAGACACATGTTTATGTTTATGTTTATGTTTTATTATTATAAATCTTTCTCTCCTGACAATGGGTCCCGTAGTTGGACTCAAAACGTCAAGACCCAATGTTTCAAATGCAGTGTATCCAGAATCTCGTCTTTCAAATTATTCTCACTGCCAAAGCCTTCAAGAATTTATCATTTCCCTCCATGGAAGGGCAACATATGAAGAAATTAGACTCTTTGAGTCTTTACATTTAAAAGTTTCTCAAAGAATATCTAACCTCGCTTTCCTAAAACGATGCAGAGACAACAATATTATCCCTTCATTCGCAGAGATCAAGCACCACCTTCGAAAAACGAATAATGATAAAGTTTTCAAAAAATTGGAAACGGCTCTACTAAAATCAGAAATTCAAAAAATGATCAAGGAACTCGCGGTTGCGTCCGGTAAGCTTCTTAAACTTCATTTAAAATTAGGCAATCTTTTACTATCCAATTTATGGAATAAAATTGATGCTTCCTAAAACGATGCAGAGACAACAATATCATCCCTTCATTCGCAGAGATCAAGCACCACCTTCGAAAAACAAATAATGATAAAGTTTTCAAAAAATTGGAAATGGCTCTACTAAAATCAGAAATTCAGAAAACGAGAAAGGAAGTCGCGGTTGCATCCGGTAAGCTTCTTAACCTTCATTTAAAATCAGGCAACCTTTTACCATCCGATTTATGGAATAAAATTGATGCTTCCTCAGCGTTAAAAGCAGAATATCTATCAAGAAGAATTCATGACAAACACATCTCAAAATTTGATAAGCTGTCAATTAAAAAAGTGTGCATCCCCAGAAGAGATACTTCCTCTTTTGTTGACAATATTCTAAAGGAATTTGCGCCCAGCATAGAGCCACGTGGTGAACGTCAAAACTTAGAATTTGCAGATCCTGGAACACCAAGTGCCATGAGAAGCCTGCATGGTGAACAAAGCGAGATGATAAACACAGACCGGCACACTTTTCCTAACATCCCAGAGAATCTCAATGGATCTAAAATGCAGCAGCCCAGCAATTCAAATGGGGTTGAACCATTAAAAAATTATGTGATAAATCTTTCCAGTCTCCATTTGGATAAACCAAAGATGGACGTCCTAAACAAAGGCCTGGGTTTTGCAGTTGCTCCAAAGAATATCCCCTTCAAGGATATCATAAGCAGCAATGGATCTCCCAATAGATGAAGCAGAAGACCTGCGCATTGAGTGCACACGAGCTCTTAAAAAATCAAAAACACCAAAATTAAACATCTCAAGGGATAAGGATCAGGCCCTCAGACAGCTAAAAAATGAGAATGATATTATTATTGTCAAAGCAGACAAAGGAAATGCTATTGGATAGGTCAGATTACAATCAAAAGATGCTTGAACATCTACAGGACAGTGGAAGCTACAAGAAAATTGATCACAATTCCATGGACAGGATATTAAAAGAAATAACAAAAGGGATAAAAGATACAACTTTGGATGAGGCCACAAAGAAAAAGCTCGTGCTACAAGCTCCCATCATCCCTCGAACATACGGAGCGCCAAAAATCCGCAAAGCAGGTAACCCACTAAGACCTATTGTTAACACAAGGGGCTCAGCCACTTATAATCTGGCTTCTTTCCTTGCAAAGAAATTAAAACATTTAACTGGAAAGACAAATACACATGTGAAGGACTCGGCCCAATTTGTGGATAAAATCAAAGAAGAAAAACTCTCCAAGGAAGAATTATTGGTCAGCTTTGATGTGGTTTAAGCTATTCACAAAAATCCCTATTACAGATGCCATCAAAATTGTTGGAAACTCCACCATGCAAGAATTCCAAAGATTGGTAGAGCTTTGCCTTCGGTCTACTTTTTTCACCTTCAGAGGAGAATTTGTTAGGCAAATTGTTGGAGTTGCTATGGGATCCCCCCTTTCTCCGATTATTGCAAATCTATACATGGAAGATTTTGAAAATCGTACACTTCATTCTGCCATACAAAAACCTCGATGGTGGTTCAGATTCGTCAATGACACAAATCTTTGTTAGCCCTTTGGTAGACAGAACCTTGATAATTTTTTGTGCCACCTGAACAGGATATCAGACCATATCCAATTCACGATGGAAATTGAAGCAGAAGATAACCTTCCTTTCTTAGACGTTCTCATTTCCAGAAAACAGGATGGTGGACTTTCTCATCGGGTTTTCAGAAAAAAGACATACAGATCTATATCTCAATAATAATTCACATCACCACCCAACTCAAAAAAATGGCAGTTTTAAACACTGGCAACAAGAGCAGTGAGAATCTCAAATAAGGACCATATAAGACAGGAACTAGAATATTTGACCACAGTTTTACGTTGCAATGGTTACAATGACAAACAAATCCAGAGGGCATTCAAGCATGCTTTAGCACATAAAGACCAAAGAAAAGAATCGAGAAGAGAAGTTCCAGGCCCCATAATCAAACTCCCATACATACAAGGCCTCACAGATAGCATTGAGACGACTCTAAAAAGAAAAGGTCTCAAACTAATTTTTACACCGTTGAAAACACAAAGAAGCATCCTTGACAAAGCAAAAGATCCTCAAGACCCCAAATTATATGGTGGAGGATACTCAATCCCATGCTCATGTGGAAAACAATACATCGGAGAAACAGGAAGAACATTAAAAACTCGGATAAAAGAACACATTGTACATATTCGCCATGATCGAATTACAAAATCCGCTCTTGCAGAACACTCCTCCAAATTCAAACATCATATTTGCGTTGAAGATACAAAATTAATCGCAAGAATTGACCACTGGAGGGAGTGTCGGATCCATGAAGCCATTGAAATAGAAAATTTTCCCAACAATTTAAATAAGGACGAGGGATTTATCCTAAGTAATACTTGGAAACCCCTATTACACTTAATAAAAAATAAGAACTAGAGAAGAGGAAAGGAAAAGTCAAGCAGCAAAAAGACAAAGCTTTCTAAAGAATAGGAAAAGTCAAGCATTGATGCATTACACTATGTATTGTAATAATGTCTCTTTGAGAATATAAATCTCTCTCCTGCCAATGGGTCCCGTAGTTGGACTTGAAACATCAAGATCTAATGTTTCAAATGCAGTGTATCCAAAATCTCATCTTTCAAAAAAAGTTATCTTTTTAATAAACTAATGTCAATGTGGAAATAGAAAAGGAGAACTTGCTTTTGGAGGCATTTCCTTGGAAAAAGCAAAAGTAAAGTTATAAAACAGCGTTGAGGGGTCAATTGGAGGGATCTCTTTTACTCTCATCTATTTTGACATTAAAGGTTTGAGTTGTTGCTCCTATAAAACAGCGTTGAGGGGTCAATTGGAGGGATCTCTTTTACTCTCATCTATTTTGACATTAAAGGTTTGAGTTGTTGCTCCTACTTTTGCATCTAAAGACGAAAACTCTCCGGTGTATATTCAGATTTGAGGACGAAAACACTCTAAGCTTTTGAGGTGATTCCAATCTGGGACTACATTTAGGCTTCAACAATCGCATTTGTGCTTCAGAAAACAATTTTCAGTTTGTGACAGTTTTTGGTGCAGCTAGGGCACGTTTACTTGTTGTTCGTGACAGTTTGCAATTCAGCTAGGGCACCTTTTCTACATTTCACGCATCAGATCAGTTTTTTAGAATATTTATAGCTAGGGCATCAAATATTCAGTTGGGGTTTGGATTTGGGAGAATTGATATCACATTTTGGACCCTCCCTAGGGTTGGACGACCCTTTTTAGGGCTGAACAACCCCATAGAGGACTGTTGCAGCTATTTCCAGTGGTGTGTTTGAGGCAAGGGTTTGCTCAAAGCCATTTGCTGCCATAAATCTCCATTTACAGCCAGCTGGAGCCTTCCATTCTTTATATTTTTACTCATACGGTCAGCTGTGTTTATTTCCTATTTCCGGTTGGTAAATAACATATAAAAATTCAGCTTTTGGTTGTAAAAATTATTTTTCATCAAATCCATGTGCCAAGAGGCTTCCTCAATACTTTGCCCCTTGTGGGCATTTCTATTTCTATTTTGTTGAATTTTCATTAATAAAAGGGAGAAATCAGACTGCTGCATTTTTTTGGTAAATGAGGGTTTGAAGAAAAATCAGGTTGTTGCATAAGCGTTTTCTAAGAAATCCAAATTGCTCTTATTTCTGCCCTTAAGGGAAATTACAAATCGATAGTCAAGTGACGAGAAGCACTTATACAAGCTGAAGCACCTTCTTTTACTTGCAAATAGATGTTGTGTGATATTCAATATATCTTTTATGGTTGGTAAACTCTCTTCACGGTTGAATCATTTAAAATGTGCATTGGGACATAATATTTATGTTCCATTTTGAATTAGTGTATAAAAGCATGAGGAGAAATATTTTGCTCTTGTTTAAAACAGAAAACATCTTGGGCAAGCATATCAATAAAATTTCATAGCACCCGGGAAATAAGAATGGGATTACCAAAAAGGTTGAAAATTAACTTGTAAAGTGTCTTTCATGTATCAACACAGAAAAAAACAGAAATTATGAGTGAGTTTCATTTCATTTCATCACCTCACGAGGCCCATATACCGCTGCCATGACTTTAGTATTTCCCATTTCAAAAATAGCAGACCTGCATCAACATGGTAACATTTTCAATGTCAGTCTCCTCCACAAATATAACTATACACAAAACTAATCACCACCATAACACACCCATCTGCTTTGTCAACAACTCCGACTTGTGCATGCAGTTGTCGCATCTGCAAAAATGATTTGAATGGATTAGATTATTAATTAAGTAGAGCATTACAACTCTTTCTAAAGGAAAGGGAAAATGAAATATCATTTACTTACTTCCAACGGACGACGCCCATCTACACGCAGGCCTTCTGGACTAATGTACTCCATATCACAAAGCTCGATGCACGAATAAAAGTAATGAATATTTCCAATCTTATTCAAAGACCTCTTTATATGTTCTTTTCCCTGAGAGGGTTAGGGCTTTATTCAAGTTTTAGAATTTTAAAAATCCCTCACCAACCATGAACGTTACCTACATTTCAAAAATAAAAGGATTTGAAAAAACAAACAGAAAAATCGTAACTAAAATAATTAAGAATCGTTTTACTTTTATTACACCAATAGATATTATACTATAAGAGTCTGACAAAGTGAGCAACAAAATTTTTAATTTATTGATTCAACAAATGAAAATGGAGAAAATTAATATAAAAAAAATTAAAAGTCTATCCAAGTATTTAGAATATGACAACGGACTCCAGACATGACAATTATACTTAACCTTGATCTCAAACATTTATCCATGGCATATTTACTATTTATCCTAAATTGCGTAATGTAAGGATTACGCTCCTGATTCCAAGTATTAAAGAGGATGATTACGGATGTGCATAGAAAAAAGTATTGATTGGGTATGAACCATATTATCCGTAGAGGCCTGGCTTATGAAGAAATATGACCTGCACAATTAACTCTATGAACCCACCATATAAAGATTATACTCTAGGTATTAATACATAAAAGATGAGAACACTATATCAGTGTTCATTGAAAAGAAAAATAACTAAACCTACATCTTAGTAGGATGCACAAACTGTAACAAGTGGGACATTTCTTTATTAAAAATTTGTCTATTTCAACAGTGTCAAAATAGAAAATAATATCATATATGCATTAGAATATTAGAAAATGGCATAACTATCAGCATAGTTGCATGCTACTTTGGACCCCAGAATCCCAAATCTTATAAGAAGCATGATTTAGATTGTGAAGCTCCGTATTCATCCTTAAAGAGGGACATTTCAATATATAATAAGCTAGGAGAGATAATGTAAGTGGGCATTTCAGTGTAAGGAAATCAAAAACCAAGACAACATTCTAGGAAACGATGAGGGCCTGGATATGAATCTTTTGTGGCTAGAAAAAGAAGAAAAATAGCAATAGACTAGAGTTTTAGAAGATGAGCATGGGACTACTACACATTGTGGAGAAGAGTTATTACAATTTGTAGGAATAAATGAATAAGACTTCCCCTTTTATAATTGTTTTGTATGGTTATGCGGTTGTAACCGCTAACTAATTTTGTAACCATCTTTGCATAATAAATACCCGGACAGACAACCCATTTGGACAGTGTGTATTCCGGTTTTCTCTTCAATCATTCTTTACACATTTATTCGGTTTATTCACTCTCTCCGCAAATTCTAACAGTGGTATCAGAGCGAAGGGAGTAGAGGTTGTTGGAAGGGCAAACAAAGAGAAACCAGAAAAATCGTGAGAATAAAGAAGAAAATTGTGTCCGACCTGACCTGTAGAGTAAGAAGAAAAATCGTGGCCGACCTAGGAGGGGCAGAAAATAAAAACGCGAATAGGGCACAAAAATCGCTGGAGAAATCTCGCATCGAGACACAGAAATCGCTGTTCGTGGGGGCAGAAAACTGTTCCTGTAGAAAACGCAAACCTGACAGAGGAAAATGCCACTGTTCGTGGGGATCTGTAGAAAACGTGAATGGATCTGTAGAAAACGTGAATTTAACAAAGGAAACAGCGAATTGACCTTGAGGGCACACCAACGAAAATCGACCCAGCCAAAAAAAAAAGCGAGGGTAAATAAAAAAAAGAAACAAAAACAAAGAAAGAAAAGAAATCGTGGGTAAAATCTCCTCTCAGTCATAATTATTTTTTTTATTTTTTTGTTATGGAACTTCCTGTAGAAAAATATTCCGGTTTAAATTTTCATACTTGGAAGGTGAAAATTCAAATGCAACTCATGCATAAAAATTTGTGGGGCATTGTTAACGGGAAAGAGCCAACACCCACAGATCCTACGAAGTTCCTACGCGAGATGATAGAGCAAAGGCTATTATTGGTCTCGCACTTTCGGAATCAGAATTACACCATGTTGACTTGGAAAAATCCTCCAAAGAAATATGGCAAACTTTGAATAAATTGTTTGGTGCGAAAGCAGTAAACGTAAAGTTTTCACTTAAACTGCAGTTGCTTAGTTTCAAAATGGAAGAAGGCATATCTATGTCAAGTCATATTAACAATCTTCGATCTAATTCGACAACTTGCAGATGTCTAGACCACAATCGATGACGAGGATGCGAAGGCTATTCTATTAAATAGTTTGCCTTCAAAATATAATAATATTGTTTTTACCCTCAGTCAAATGTCTAAGCAGTCCTTGGATGATACTACTGCAGCACTTTTTGCAGATGAACGCAGAACCCTTGTTGAAGATGAGGGTACTTCTCATCAGGAAAGTGCCTTCTATTCCCATAAAAGGTCACATAAAGACAAAAAAGAGCATAAGGACAAAAAGAACATAGAGTGTTATTACTGCAAAAGAATGGGTCATACAGCATGGGATTGCCGTGTTCGTGCTAATGATGTTCTCAAAGGAAAGCTCAAGTCTCACGAAGTTCATGTAGCCCACATGGAAGATCCACCTGATAATGAAGGTGGAGAAGATTCTGATCAGGAATATGTCCTTTAGAGAAACCAAGGAAGAAGTTCCGTGTTTAAAGGAGCACATGTTGATAGCACAAAGAAACTTGGTATAAGTACAACTCAGTATGGATGGTTGCCCAGCTTGTTCAGGAGACCTTGGATCTTGGGAATTATACCTTTATGAGGGTTATGAGACAACTTGGCAGAGCTTGTGGATGGCTCGTATGGATGGTTGTCCAATGATTCAGGAGATCTGTGATTCCGGAGTTCGGGGAGGTGGAATCCAGGAACTTGGGAATTCTGCTTGGGAACAACACCTTTACGAAGGTTAAGAGGCAGCTTGATGGAGCTCTTTCCAGGAACAAAATTGTTGTTCAACAAATACACTTCTAAAATACAAACTTCTTTTTGGTTCTATAATCTCTAGTTGTGACATACATATTTGTATCTTTCCGTTCTGTAGGGTAGTCTTAAGAGGGGGTGTAGGAATAAATGAATAAGACTTCCCCTTTTATAATTGTTTTGTATGGTTATGCGGTTGTAACCGCTAACTAATTTTGTAACCATCTTTGCATAATAAATACCCGGCCACACAACCCATTTGGACAGTGTGTATTCCGGTTTTCTCTTCAATCATTCTTTACACATTTATTCGGTTTATTCACTCTCTCCACAAATTCTAACACAATTATGAAGCTTAAACAATTTGATCATCTACAATGGTACGAGTAAATGGCAAAAATCAGGGAATAGCACTTGCAAAACCCACAACAGACAGTGTGTAATCGACTATGTTATGTATTAACAAAAATGTATATCTAGAAGACTAGAACAGTTGAGTTGGAAGTAGAGGATTCAATTGTGGAACTTCAATGAGACCACAACCCAGTATGAGCAGACTTGCACCAATCAAAATAAACAGCCAACTACTGGGGTCATTCTCTTGATACACAAAAATCAGTAAGCCTTTAAAGCGGCATTGAGTAACAATTTATAGGAGGTATAAACCAAGAGGGCACCCAACCTATGCATAGATTCTACTAAAAGTGAGAGGCTAATGCATGTAGTTCAAGAAGCTTGAAACATATGCAAGAGATCTGAACCTAAAAAGAAAAGAAAAAACAGCTTTCTGACAAATCCTCAGTATGATGAAGAATGAATGACAGCCAGCACAACGCTAAAAGAGCCAATAGGTAAAACAAAGACAGACAAAAAAATACAAAAACAAATGGTAAGAACAAATTAGGAATAATAAACAAGAACAAGAAGGAAAGCACTGATATACTTAGGGAGACATGAACCAAAAATATTTTGGAGGTGACTACATAAGGAAAAACATAAATAGAGAACAACATTACAGCAAGTCAGTGACATGAGTGTTCAAAGCAACTGCATGAACGCAAAAAGGAAAATGGTGCATCTCCTACAATCAATGTCAAAGATCTTTTCACAGATATAGACATCATACCAGGTATTAAGAAACTAGCAACAGGAAAGGCTCGTGACATGAACAACTTACAAGCAGAACATCTAAAACAGGGACCTGAAATTTTAGCACCTCAAATCAAAGGAATATTCAATATGGCTTCCAGACAAAGTGGACAACTAGCCTAACCATATTTTGTTTATGATATGATATGTAAATAATCCTTCAAACTATTGAACTATCATGGCCAATCCTCTCTTTGCAAAACTTTTTGGGAGGATGATAGAACGTAGGATAAGCGGTTGGACTGAGGAAAAGGAAAGAAAGCAAAGGGACATGTAGGTTTCTGTTGGAGCATATTCACATCAGGTAGTGGTTTACTTATTTCCTACCTAGTTTAAGTTGTGTTCACACTAGTTTAAGCTCAATTAGGGAGTTTTTTTATCAATGTAACCAAGAACCTTTGGTTTACGTATTTACCATTAATATTATTTAGTTTCAACAAATTTGTTATTCACGAAAAATTCATGGTTGTGATTAACTTGTAAAGCCTATTTAATAGGCATTCTTGTAGAATGGAACATTGTGAGAGTGTGGTGTGAGAATAATTAAATATTGTATTGTTGTGTGTTCTTGTGAGCTTGTATGGTCTTGTTGAGGGAGATTCTGGAATGTGTATTGGATTGAAGGCTTGAATCCTGACGGATTTACATATCCTCCCGCCTATCCCTATAAGGTATCAGAGCATAGGACTAGCAATAGAAGCCCAATGTGGTTCTTAATTTACACTGAGGGTTTTAATAGAGAGGAAAATTTGGCCTCTACCCACCAATTGTAGCACCACCTCCCCATCTACTTGCTTTGGTAGCTTGTGATACATTCTAGCCTTGCTCATAGCAAACGCCCCTCACAACTTGGTGTTCAAACCTTAGAAACACCACATCGAGTTTGCCTCAACTCGATGTAAGGCCCATTGAGACCCCTATTTCTAATCAACGAGCTCAGTGTCCACTCTACTATATGCCTCAGTCTCTATTTGGACACTCATCTACCGACAACTCATCTTTTTTCTAATCAGCGAGCTCAGTGCCCACTCTACTACACGGCTCGGACTCTATTTGGACACTCATCTACTGATAACTCATCTTGGTGGATCTTTGTTTGCCATGATCTGAACTTGCAACCGACTCGGTTATAAAGCACCTTGGCTCACCGTTCCATATAGAGCTCGTCTTCCATCCACTATCAAACCCCACGACCAGGCTATCAACTCGGCTCCAGTAGGAAAACACTTGCTCAGTGAAGACTCTTGAAGATCCATATCACAAACTCTCAATAGTCCTCTTCTCTCGACTACGTCAAACAAAGCTCAATCCATTCGGATCTCCCACTCTCCAAGGCGGTGCCAGAGTGCTTTTACACAAAGCAAAAACTTCCGACACAAACTCATAACCCTAATCAAATTCGGATAAGAGTTATGAAACGGTTTTTTTTTTAGAAATTACATATTGAGTTTACGTTAAATAAAGTTACTACATAGATATAGTTGCAAGTATGAAAAAGGTTGATAAGGCATTCGTATTTAAAGGTCTCAGGGTCGAAACTTTAAAAGTGCCTTTTTTGGGTTTGAAATTTATTTGCAAGTTTTAAAGGATAAAAATAAGTTTGCCTATGCATACCTTTGAAGCGTCGGCGTGCTCAGTTGGTTGATGCTAACGTACTAGCAATTGCAACAAGAGGTTGCAATGGATACGCCAATAGGCAGAGCAAAAAATGCTAGAGGAACATAGAACCAACAACAAATGTGAAGCTCATTTTACCTTCATGCACTATAACAACTATAATCCCCTTTCAGAAAAGAAAAAGAATGAAACCCGAAAAAAGGAGACAACAGCAGAAATCAGTCAAGGAAGCAAGCCGAAACCTAACTCTTAACTCTTGCTAGAAAAACATACTTTTATTCAAATATTTATTGTGTTGGACATGCATGCTATAGGCATCGGTGGCACAAAGCCCAACATCTACACCATTGGTGTAGACCAATTTGATGAATTTGAACCAAAAGAAAAGGTCTAAAGGTCTCCTTCAATTGGTGGATGTTCACTGTGTTTTTCAGATCGTTGTTTGCATAGACATTTCTAAAATATATCCAAGAGAATGTAGGAGTCGCACTGTGATATGCATTTCCCATGGTTGGATTGATCCTATCATTTGCCATATTTTTAGTGGGGACTTCATTTTATAGACACAAGCTTCAGAAGGGGAATCCATTTGCTCACATTGCCCAGGTAATTTGTGCAGCAGTTCGTTAATGGAAAGTGAAGACGCCTGCAGAACCAAATGAACTTCATGAATTGGATCCCAAAGCCTAATGTTTCTAAAGGAAGATTTCCCGTTTCTAAGACTCCCTTCCTCAGGTGAGTATCAAGTAATGTGTCTCCCGGAAAAAAGCTTATAATTGCTTTGATATATCTGGCATAGTTAATGATATTCAGTCACAGTGGGCTATTATTGTGATTTATTACTAATGATACAGATAAGCCATGACCTTTAGTTACTTCAATTGCTATCTTTAATCGGGAATTCCAGTTTAGACTTGTCTCTGTTTCTCTAGGTTCTGACAACATTGAGGACGTTGTAACAAGATGAATATTATAGAGTCAATTGTGGATTAAAAGAAAACGAAATTAACCATTTCCTGGAATACTAACTGTGGAGAAACATATCTAAGCTTTCCAAAGGCAAGTAGTCCTTTATAAGAAGTTTGGTCGAGGGAAAATGGCAATAACCTTGCAAATTCACAAGGTTTTTATGTTTGATACTTCCCAATATCTCAAGCTCTCTTTCAAACAGGTGATCTGATCTCAACCCATTGCTCTGAATTTTCTTGACTTCAAATACACTATTGTCATCCATGACTGATTTGCAGACCATGCCGAAGCCTCCAAAGCCAATGATATTAGCATCATCAAGCATTTCAATTCTCTTTATTATATCCTTAGATGCATATGGCATATCTCCATGGAGCACTACAAGCTTAGTACCTTCTAATAGAAACGATAACCAAAAATATTGTCAACCAAAGGCTTGTTTGATTATGAAAATGAATGAAAAGATAATGTTGATGTGCTTGTTTAACCTGTTTTCACATGTTTTTTGCTCCATATTTGTGTATCCTTCCTTGACACTATCTGATTTGGGTATTAGAGTTGGAAATCCTAATGCATTCTTACAGAGCATGTCCACTTGTTGACGACATAAATCCAAGTTTCCCATAAACCTAAAATAAAAAAACAAATTAAAGAGGATATGTCACTGAAGGTTTTCAACTTTCAGTGATTCAAATGGCAAATGCCTGCACAAGAGAAAAAGAATGTTTTTCTCAAAAATGATTTCCAAATCCTAGCAACACTCCAGTTTTGGGGATTTCGCCTGTCAAAAAATTTATTGATAGGTACCTAAAGGGAAAGTCCAAATATTGGCCTTAAATTCAAGAGGATGCAGTAACTGAAACTTCTTCGGAAAGGGTGAAGGGAATTTGTAGTGTGATGTTAATGAGTGACACAAGTTCTATTCCTCCACCCCAATAAAGCTGGTGGAATTTGAGTGGGCAAGCAACCAAGTTATGAAGTTCATTTGAGACTCAGAGAGTGAATCATGTTTCAAATATTAGTAATCCAAGCACACCACGCAATACCCCTAAGAAAATTATAAGAAAAAAAACACTCCCTAAAAAAGAATGCCACGACTCAGAAGTTTTAATCTTTCCAGGTGACCAATAGGAGCAATTCGCCCTATCAACAAATTACTTTATAGATCCCTGTGCAAAATCCAAATCATATCCTCAAACATAGTATTGACATTAAAATCCACATATAACTAATAAAAAACATGTTGTTGTAGGAATATGTTGATGGACAAATTTCAATCTCTTGGTGTAGAGAGATTTTGTTTGTATGTAAATAAAGAATGTACCTATAACTTTGGTCGAATCTCCACACACAGTATCATAAGATTAGACAAATTTCCAAGGCCAGTAGGAATCTCTCCTTCTAGGTGATTGTGGCATAAATACCTGGAAACAAATATTAAGAACTATAAGCTAAGGAAGCAAAGATGGAAGCCATAGATTTTAGCAGTGAGGTTTGTAATACTGCGTAGGATTAAGAGCATGGTCCCATGGAGGGGCTACAGCTCCTATTTTCTTGCAGCAGAAGGTCCCGTGATTATTTTTAAAGCCAGCTACAGGAAATAATAGAATCTAGGCCTAAAAAATAGGAGCTCCACTCTTTTTGCCCCCTAAACTTAAGAGGTGGCTGGAGAGGGGGGGCTGGGAGTTTCCCCCTACTATTTAGGCTGATGTTTGTCCATGTGGAATATAATATGCATTCCCACCATTATTTTTTGGTGATTTTAGAGGGAAATATGATTTTATTTACCTACAAATAACCATAAAAATCCAATGGGATCCTATAATATCTCAGCGGGTATTGTCAAGGAAACTATTAAAAAAACATGGGGCCTTAAAACTGCTAAAATGCTCCTAAATTTTCTCAGCAGAACCCACTGAGATATTTATGGAGCGCCCCCCCCCCCGCCTTAAAGGTATATGACATTTTGGGCCTTTGCTGAACACATCTTATATCCTTAATGTACCCAGAAACCTCTTATGCATGAAAGAGATTGCTAGATTGAAAGTTGTTGTCCTGAAGAGCCCTGTACCCCATTTCATATACATTTAGATTGTCAGTGTCATGTACCTTAATTCATGAGACCTGGTTAACCTACCTAGTACCAAAAGCCTCATTTAAAAGAAATAAATTTTACTAATGTCAAAAATTGAACAACGTAGGTTAATTGCATAAGCTTCATTCCTTATTCCTTTGCAGGTGGATCCAATAACGGGGTCAGAAATATAGGGGAGGAAACATTTTAAGCAGAGGAATTGACCACAATATAAATAAATCAAGCAGGAAATGACCTACAGCCTCTTCAATTTTTTCAGTTCTCCACTGTTGGGGGATATTGTTCCTCCAAGGAGACGATAGAGTAGACTACAGTCCACAAACATGTATGCGAGTCAAAACAGACGGGAGGGGAAAAACCACTATTTAGACCAGTTGAAAATGAATGCTCTTCGGTAGATATAATATTAAATGGTGAGCACAGGGGTGGACATACAATTGTAGGTTCCTTTGCACAAATTCAAGAAAAATGTGAAAACATACAAGAGGCATATCAACCGTTCGACAAAATGCCCGCAACAAATTTGGTCTTACCGACTAGAATGATTGCAGCATATGCACAAAATCATTCTCGAAAAACAGTTTCTTGGCGGTTTTTTGTTTTTCATTTTAATCGCTCTTAAAAAATAGTCTGAGATGCCACTAATACCTAAAGAGCAGCAGAAAAGGCACTATCATGCATTTCACAGCACCAGAGGAGGATGAAAATGCCATGTTTAAAGTCTCCCATTTCGATAGAGACTGAGAGAACGCTGGAAAAGGTTGTGGCCTCTGGCTTCACACCTGCTAATGGCATTTGGCCAAAAAAATTCCAAGGCCAATTCAACAGACCCATTTTTTGACGTATCCCGCAATCATTGCATCCATAACCGTACATTTTGTCTGTGCCCAAAAATATGCAGGTCTTGTGGTATTTTGTGGGGTTTTCCAGAGCCCAACATTGCAAATGGCAGGTAGAAGATTAGAAAAACCAATAGAGTCGAAAAACAAACCGCCAACCAGAAAATAAATTTCCCAGGTAACAAATATAAACAAGAAATTACTATATAAAGCATAGACAGAGGTTTATACACAACTTAACAGCAAACAAACGGTGAATATGATACCTGCAATCTCTCGAGGGCTATCTCTGCTTTGCACGGTTTGAAATCTATGCCCAGCCAAAGTTTGAGGACATCGATATTAAACACGAAATGGGCTGAAGTTATTTCAAGGCTTTCATTTTGTCCCTCGAACCCCGCGCAGCCACTCTGAACACTAACTATAAACAGCTCGAATGTGAATAATATCAATGGTTCAATGAATGAATGAAATATTTTAATAATCTCCACTAGACTAAACACTATATGGGAAAGAATCTCTCCAAATAAAAATAAAACATCATGTCACAAAGGAAGTTAACTCCTTTCTCGATGTCAGCTCTTCTATTATGCGTCTTGATTTAAAAACTTCATATTTTGGTTAGTCTTTCCTCTTGAAACTGACAACGCTCAAGTTATGAATGTCATTATAAGTTGCACACTCCATAATGAAGTGTCATTCTGTCTCCAGCACCCCATTGACATAGAATAAGCAGGTTCTTGTTTCCCATTCTTCTTTGGGTGTTGTCCACCTACCAGTGTCACACCTAAGATGATGATAGTTGGTTCTCAATTGGGCAATTAACATCTTTATTTTCCATTTAATTTTCGTTGATATGTATGTCTTTTCTTCATGCTCTGAAGTGGGGTTAAAATGATTGATTTAGTATGCTTTCTTCCGTCCTCTCTACCTTGTCCACATGACTATCCTGAATTTCTCTTTCACGTACTTTTTTATTTCCTCATTGGTATTCGGGCATTCTTGCATGTTGATGTCTCGTTTACTCGTCCACTTGTTGTTTTGCTTCATCCATGTGTTTTTCCTTCTGCTTAGTTCTTCTTTAGCTATTATTTTGGGCCATCAATGATTCTCCATTCCCTGTACCTTTTCTAAATAACTTAGAGTTTGAATCATTGTTGATGCTTCCAGCGGAAAGGTACAAGATTCAACCAAAAGAATCTCATATGGAACTAAGGCTTTAACTCTGAGGCTACTAGTTATTAAGTGCTTTTGGACCCTCTTTATATGTCTCCAGTTTAAGTCAGAAACATTGTTGCCCTAAACTTTGCACCCACATAGAATCACTGGTGTGACTAGCAGGCCAAACAAGGTATTTTTCGTTTTCCAATCCCACAATTTTGTATTCATGCACCTGTTTTACAATGAGTATAAGGCCTTTCAACCCCTTGGATTCTTTTTGCTCTTCGTGTCTCCCAACTAAGCTTATCGTGAAAATCAAACCCAAGATATTTGTATTGTTCGACTATTTCTAATGTGTTTCCTTCAAAATGAAATTCATACTGCTTCTTTTTCTCCATAGAGAGAAGATCGTGATTTTTGTCTTGTTAGTGTTCACTTGCATTCCCACCTCTTAGCAAAAACACTTTAGAGCTTTCAGATGCTCTCTCAAACTTTGAGTTGTTTTTGCAATTAGAATAAGATCATCTACGTATGGAAGTAGCTTTACAACATAGCTAACTAGATGGATGTCTCCTCCATGAGCATTATCAATCCACTCCTCTAGTTTATCAATGTAGAGACCAAACAAGGTTAGAGATAAAGGGCAGCCTTGTTTGACTCCAATGTCACTTCCAAAGCATTCTGACATACCCTCACTTGTTATGATTTTGGCCCTGACTTTCTCATAGAGCCTATGCATTGTTGCTCTATACTCATCTAGAATACCAAGCTCCTCCATTATACTCCAATGTTTACCTCTAGGAATCATGTCGAATGTTTTATTGAAGTCAACAAAGCAACTAAAAGCTTCCTCTCCCTGATTATCCCATATTTTTTCTCTCCAATTATCTAAGGGTAATGCAATGATCGATAACGGAGTGTTTCGGCCTAAAACTTGTTTGTCCTTTTGCTCTTTTACCCTCTTGTTCTGCCCAACTCCTAATTTTGTGCTCTACCATGCTACCAAATAGTTTTCCAAGAAGGGGGTCACTATGTTGGTCTGATAATTGGACGGATTGTTGATGTCCCTGCTTTTATAAAGAGGTATAATGACGTTAGTCATCTAATTTGTTGGAAATTATTTTGGAATGATACCATTAAATGTGTGTTTAATATGTGGTGTGAGGGTTTTCAAGCCCCACTTTAAATATCCAGCTTGTAGCTCATCATTGTCTTGTGTCTCACCCCCTGCAAGATTATTGATGCCTTGAATGATATCCTTCGTAGAAAAAAGCTTAGCTATTGTGTTAATTACCAGAGGTTTATCTTGGACTCTTTCATATAGTAGCTTGGCGTAATCTAACCATTGTGTTTCAGTAATATTGTTCTTTATTTGACGGGGTGAGGATGGCCAAGAGGAGAATCCATCGGGTTTCAGAACGGCCTCATTTTTTGAATCCATGTCCCAACAACGGTCCTCTGGTTATGCCCCCACGGGACGCGGCGATGGCGCCCAAGGCGGGCCAGGGCCTGTCGGAAGCTCTGCAAAAAAGGTTGGGTCCTCTAGGTTCTATGTCAAATTCTGTTCCAACGGATAGTGACATGCATGCCTTTCAAGACAATATTCCCTCCGTGTCCCTGGTTGAAGACGTCACCTTTGCTGCCCAAACTAAGTGTTTTTACTCGAGAGCTATTTTTGCAAAGTTTATTGGAAGAAGGATTTCGATTTCAGGCATTCGAAATTGGTGCGAAACTCAGTGGGGTAGCGGCCTGAGTATTCGCTTCCTTGAAAATTGTTTTTTCTTAGTGCTCTTTAGAAGCGCTGCTCAGAAGAACGACACTATGGACAGGAAAGATTTTCTCCTCTCCGACTCAGGCCTTGTGATCCGTGATTGGGAGCCTCTCTTTGATTGCAACAGAACGGACGCAGATGGGCACCAAGTTTGGATAAGACTTTACTCCTTGCCTAGTGAGTTTTGGTCTGCTCCTATTCTCACTAAAATTTGCACAAGCCTGGGTCGTGTCATTCGCATCGATCTTGTTTCTTTGAATGATACTCTCTCTTCCTTTGCCAGAATTTGCATCTCTATCAATCCCTCTCTTAAGCTTCAGGAAGTCATTCATATCAACTCTCCTTCTGGTCTATGGAAGCAGAAAGTGGAGTACGAAGGTTTGTCTAACCTTTGTTTCAAGTGCAAAAAGCCAGGTCACACTCGTAAGCTTTGTAAAAATTCCCCTTTAAACAGTGCCTTGCAATGGCGGAAAGTCTCCCACCTTCACTCTGCCTCTCGCCCGCCTACCCCCCCTCACTCTCCTCCCTCGTTGTCCCTGCCCGGTGTCCCTCATTCTCCCCCGCCTGCTCTTGAACCCCTTGCTCTGGACCTCGCTACTTTCTCCCCTGTTAAAGAAACGGTTGACATTGTTAAGGACTCTACCAGGATTTTGTCCCTTTTCCACGAAGGCATATCCATTGGTATGGGAGGTAGCTCATCCTCCTTAGAGAAATGGATTACCGACAAAGATGATCTTCTTCAGTCTAAAGAAGGAGACCTAACGGGACACCTAGAGGACACTACCGAGAATCTTTATCCTAATAACCTGTCGTTGGGTCTGCTTCTCCCCACTCCACCTTTGCTCAACGTGGATTTTGGTCCGAAAAGCATTCTCGGTCGTCCTAACAAAAGTAAGCTCTCTCTTAACGAAGTTGCTCACGAGAAGTAACTTCAACTGCGTTCCTTCTTCCCGACTACGAGTAGGAGAGGCGAGTCCTCTTTGAAGCAAATATGATCCTCTTTTCATGGAATTTTAGGGGCCTTAATGCCCCTAACAAGCAACGTCTATTAAGACGCTATGCCTCGGATGTTGTTGTTGATATTTGCTTGATTCAGGAAACAAAAATGTCAAAAGATGGATGCAAAAGTGGATGGTTCAGAAAATGGAAATTTTGGGATGGTTGCTTCTCAAACTCTGTAGGTGCCTCAGGTGGTCTTGGCATTTTGTGGAAATCTAGTAGTTGTGCGATTGAGCCCATTCTTGTTGAATCTAATTTCATTTGGTAAAAAGTTATGATTAAACACTCCGAGGATTTCTTCTTCTTATGTAATGTTTATGGTCCCTCTTCTCCGCTTAGGAAAAGAGCTCTCTGGAATAGCCTAAGTCTACTTCTAGATTCCGATGTAGTCTCCAAAATAATTGTCGCAAGTGACTTTAATGCTACTCTTTCTGATCGTGATAAGTGTGGAGGTTTACAATGGCAGCTCCTTGCTCTCAGGTGGATTTTACTTCCTTTGTTTCTTCCTCTCATTTAGTTGACATGGAGCCCAGTAAGGGCTGGTTTACATGGAATAATAGGAGGTCTAGGTTCAGTTCCTTAGTCGTGCGTCTTGATAGATTCCTGGTTTCTGAACATTGGCTGCAAAATAACTTCCTTCTAAAAAGCTATGTTCTTCCTCTCTCCGGCTCAGACCACTTTCCCATCTCCTTGGTTCTAAATTTCGACCTTCCTCCATGTCGATCCCCTTTCAAATTTGAGAACATGTGGCTTCATGACTCCTCTCTTAAGTTGTTGGTCAAGGTCTGGTGGGATTCCTTTATTGTCAAAGGGACATGGATGTTCCAACTCTCCAAAAAGCTGTCTTTGCTGAAAGCTAAATTACAATGCTGGAACTATTCGAATTTTAAAAACATCTTTCAAGAAAAACACAGAGTTGAGAAGGATCTTCGCACCCTTAATGAGTCCATTTTGGACCATGGGATGACTCAGGAGGATTTCCAAAAAGAAAAATCTCTACTTAAGGATCTGGGCGATCTCCTTCTAAAAGAGGAAACTTATTGGTGTCAAAAATCCAAAGAAACTTGGCTGATAGATGGGGATAAAAATACCAAGTTCTTCTTCACCTCAGTCAAAGTAAGAAGAAATTTCAACTATATCTCCTCTCTAAAGCTCGAAGATTCTTCCGTTGCTTCTTCCCAAGCTCAGACTAAAACAGAAGCGGTGGATTTCTTTAGAAAGCTCCTGAATGATTCGGCCTCCCAAGTTGGTGTGTAGTCCCAGTTCCTTTCACAGATTCCATCTTCTGTCACGGAAGCTGATAATGATATGCTTATTTCACCTTTTTCTTTGGAGGAGGTTCGGAAAATTGTTTTTTCTATGAAACGGGATAAAGCACCCGCCCCTAATGGCTTCCCAGCATCATTCTTTCAGGATTTTTGGGATGTTGTTGGTCCTTCCGTATGGCACGTTGTCGAGGAATCCAGGATTTCAGGGAAGATTTTAGGTAATCTCAATTATACCTTCATCTGCATGTTCCCTAAAAAATCCCCGGCTGAGACGTTGGATGATTTCAGACCCATATCTTTGTGTAACACTTCTTATAAAATCATATCTAAAGCTATCGCTAATAGGCTTTGCCCCCTGTTGTCCAAACTGGTTGCCCGGGAACAAAGTGGTTTCATTCCGGGCAGGTCTATCACTGAGGGTATTATTATTTCTCACGAATTAATACACTCTCTTCATAATTCCTCTAGAGCGGGTATGTTGTTGAAACTTGACTTCAGTAAGGCCTATGATCGTGTTAATAGGAGGTTCCTCCTCAAATCTTTGCAAGCTATGGGATTTGGTGATCACTTTTGTAAATGGATTTTTAATTGCATAGCCTCCCCTCATTTTTCTGTTCTTGTGAATGGCTCCGTGGAAGGCTTCTTTCATAGTAGTAGAGGTATTAGACAGGGAGACTCACTCTCCTCCTTCCTTTTCACTTTGGTGGCGGAAGCTCTCAGTCGCGGTATAAAGTCTACAATTCAAGAGGGTTCTCTGAAAGGTCTTCACATCACTTCCAACCTTCCTCCTCTTTCTCGTCAACAATTTGTGGATGATACCTTTCTTTTCGGTCAAGGGACTATCCCTGAAGCCAGACGCCTTTCTTCCATTTTGGATTCCTATTCTCTTGCAGCGGGTAAAGTTTTAAACTTTCACAAATCTGTTATTTTCTTCTTCAACGTGGCTCCCTGGCTTCAAGGCAGGATTAAAGCAATTCTCGGCTTCTCTTTGGGCAGTTTCCCTCATAATTATTTGGGAATTCCACTCTTCCATGGCAACGAAAAGGTGCACCTCTGGAACGAGCTCCTAAATTCTCTTTCTTCCAAACTACTGTCTTGGAAAGGAAAATGGCTCTCTTTGGTTGGCCATGTTCTTCTCATCAACTCGGTGCTCCTGTCTATTCCAATTTACATGTTATCTATTTTATAGATTCTGAAATCTGTCCTGCTTAAAATTGAAAAAGTGGTGCGCACCTTTTTATGGCAAGGTCACAGCATTGTGCGCAAATTCCACCTTGCTAACTGGGATCTGGTAAAGCTCCCAAAGAGTTTGGGCGGTATGGGTATCTTAGATCTCACTCTTCAAAATAAGGCCCTTGGAGCTAAATTGGTGTGGAACTTCATTTCTAATGCTAGTAGACTCACTTTCCAGGCTCTTTCCCACAAGTATCTCGATGGCCAACGACATGATCATTTTCTTTCTTGTTCCGAGTTACCGAGAGGCTCTCATATTTGGAATTTCCTGTGTAACTCCAAAACTCTCATCGCTAAGATGGTCACCTGGAAGTTAAACAACGGTCGGTTTGTGTCCTTTTGGGATGAAAGCTGGAATGGTTTTCCCCCACTCAATCTTTTTTCTACCCTCAACGGAGTAATGAATTCTTCCAAACAGTACTGGGGTACTTTGGTCTCAAATTATGGCTGCCAGCACCCTAATGGTTCTCCTTCTTGGCTTTGGAAAGACCTCTCGTCTATTGGAGCCTCCGTTCATGAATCCGCCTTCCTCTTGGATTCAATTCGGGACAGAAATGCCTTGTATCTCATCAGAGACGACTGCTTACTTTGGGTAGGCAACTCGACTTGTTCCTATTCGGTTAAAGTTGGTTATAACATTCTTGTCTCTCAAGCAGGCAATGGGACTCCGTGCTCTCTTGGTTGCTGGCATCCTAACCTCACTCTGAAAGTTACATATTTCGGTTGGTTAGTTTTGAACAAGAAGGTTCTTACTCATGCTAAAAGGCGTTTGTGGGGTTTTTCTGGCCCCTCTAAATGTCTTTTGTGCGGTGCTGCTAAGGAAGACTTAGATCACCTCTTCTTGTTTTGCCCTTTTGCTTCCCACTGCTGGGACTGGTTTCTTAACAAATTAAACCTCTCCTGGGTCCCTTGCAAAAGCATTGTTGCAAATCTTTCCTCTTGGCCGTCCTATAACGTCAAAATCCTGTTTAGCTCTATTTGGCATGTCAACCCTTATTTTTTGCTCTGGCATATATGGTGGGAACGAAACCTCCGTCTCTTTAGGGAGCAAGCCGTTGAGCTTCCTACCTTCCTCAATAAGCTCAAAGTGGCCATTTCGGAGTGTGTCAATGCTAAGTGCCCCACCTTTTCCTCCTTCTCTTCTAAGGATCTCTCAATCCTTCATCTTTGGCCCCTTATCAAGCTCCCTAGACCTGGGTCAATTGTTAGAAAAGGGCTCACTCAAATTGAAAAATTGATTCTAAGGAAGAAAATCAGGTGACGCCCTCCTTCTAAGGGTCATTAGAAATTGAATTTCGACGGGGCTTCTAGAGGTAATCCTGGTTTATCCGGAGCTGGTTGCATTCTCAGAGATGATCGAGGTCGCCTCATCAAAGCAGGCTCCTTCCCTCTCAAAGAGGGCACATGTAATTCCGCAGAATCCCACGCTCTTCTTGAAGGGGTCAAGATGGCGGCACATCTTGGTTGTTCAAATCTATCTATTGAAGGGGATTCCCAAATCCTAATTTTCGCAGTCTCCAGAGGTGCCTCCCCTTCGTGGAAGCTGAATCTTTTCATCCCACAAATCCTTCATTAGCTTGGCAAAATCCACTATTGGAATATTTCTCATAATTATTGAGAAGCCAATCGCGCCGCGAACTTTCTAGCTAACTTTGCCATTGACAATCCCTTTGCTTGTATTTCCTCCAACGTAGCTCAAGATTGGCAAGGTTTCCCCTTCCTTCTTTCCCAAGATCGAGTTGGTACTTCCAGGTAGCCTGGCAGAGTCTTTCTTACGAGTGGCAGTTCTTTTGTGTGAGTTGCCCTCTCCTCTCTCTTCCGTCGGCGTTCCTCTGCTTCTTTCCTGCCGTTGTTCCCTCACACGCGGATCTGGTCTTCTTGGTCACGTTCACGGGCTCCTTGTCACCTCCAATTCATCTTAGGTCGTTTCAACCTATTTCTCACACATTCACTACTCCTTTTATGTCGATTCCTTCACTCCATGCATTATCCCTTTTGGCCTCTGCTCTGTTTCTTCTTGGTGTAATGTGTTTCGTCGGCTTCCCCTTTATGGCTCTCCGGGGACAGTTCTGCGAACTGGCTGATGTCTTGGCTCTTGACAGGTGTCGGCTTGTGATGATCTTCAAATTCTCTTCACCTGAAGAGGCCGATGCTATCGAAGCAATCCTTGGAGACTCTTTTCGATTCCATGCTCGTCGCCCATGAACTGATTCAGATATTGCTTCCGCTTTTGTCTCATTCTGCCTGCTGCTACATTCTAATACTGCGGACGTCGAACGGGTTGCCTTAGATCAAATATATGCAATTCACCGCATCAGTTTGCATGCTCAACTCGTTAATTTCTCTCCTCTGGATCCTCTACTGTGGGTGGAGGAAGTTGACAAACATGTCATTGGCTCGGGACGCGACATCCATTGGCTCTGTGGTCAATACAGAGATCTGGTGACATTTGCCCAAAACTTTCACCCAACCTTGGATCAACGCTTCCTTCCGGTGGTCAACATCGATGCGGCCCTCTTCCCTGTCCATTCCGTGGTGGATCAACTGAATGTACTCAAAGATCATGCTTTGGCTGCCTTCCATTTTTTGTTGCACGCGGCTTCTTTACAGGCTGGCTCTTCTTCAGGTTAATTGGACGGAGCCTTCGCCTTTCTCAAGGCTCGATTGTTGTTCTTGTCTCGGCCTTTCTTTCCTCCCTTTGCCTCCTTTTTCTCTTCTACTTCAATCTCTTCGCCCGTATTCTTTCTTCTCTCTTCCTCTTCTTGTTGTAGGGTTAGGGTCCCTCTCCCCACCGGTTCATAGCTCCGGTTAAAAGTGTTTATCAATCAAAAAAAAAATTGTTCTTTATTTGCTTTCTTTTTTGTTGTAACTCTCTCCAAAAACCTTTGGTGTTATGCTTTCCAAGGTAAATTAATTCTTTTCTTCATGTGTTCACATTGGTTGGAATTCATTCAATGGTCATCTCATCCTCAGAATAGTTTTGGCCTTTGATTTGAGATATCATGTCACTCAACCCCATTATATAATGGCTATTCATTTACAAGTTTCAAATGAAAACTTTTTAATGTCTGAGAGGCTAAAAATAGCCTATGAGATAGTACAACCTGTTTCTTTTACTTTCATCAATTTTGATCTTCTTTTGTTAATCTTGATGATAAAGGATAATAATAAAAAAAGTTTGGCTATGCATACCTTTGAAGCATTGGTGTGCTCAGATGGTTGGTGCTAATTTATAAGGGCATGATAAGTGACTAAGTTGTGTGTCCAAATCTATACGAGGCCTTTCCCTTTCTTATGGAATTTGGCCCTTGTTAAAGGTTAAACATACTTAGCACTTCCATATATGTGAAGCATTTGGTAATGCAGATGGCATACTAATTTTGGTAGCATGGAAGTAATTTTTTTGAGAGGATAATTTTTTGAAGAGCTGATTTTTTTAGAAATTCAAGGACTTTGTTTTGTTTTCAAAAGGAGGCAATTTATTTTTCAAAACAAGAGGTTTTTTCTGAAGAAGCTAACTATTTTGAGCGGAATATTTTTATTGACCAATGATATATAATACCTTCTCTGTGACTTCTTCTGCTTCCTTGTCCACAATGGATAACAGGTTGTTTGAAGCCTTAAACTCATCTAATTATCTTGCCTATAAACCAAAGATGAAACAATTATTCCAATACAGCAGTTGATGGAGAGTATTTTAAGAAAACATTCATGTGTTCACCTCAAAGAATGATAATTATGCCTATGTGTACAATCAAGGTAAAGCTTTCAGATTGATTAGCCTAAATGTGTTTGAGACTTTGCAGTTTCAAGTAGATGATTCCAAAACTCCGAAAGAGGTATGGGAAATTTTTGAAAAGCTCTTTGGTAAATTCAACAAATTCAAGATATTTCAGTTAGATACAAAGTTAAATGCATATTCTCCCTTTGATTTTTCATCTATCAAAGTATTTTTGCTAAAATTCAAATCGCTTAGATCACTGGTGAAAGTTGGTGGTAGAGAAAAGAAAGATGAAGAATGCATAATTTTGATTTTTTCTAAATCAAAAGGTGCTTATAGTGTGTTTACATCCAAATTTTAGTCCACAATGGATGTTTTAGAAGAAGATTTCAAGATGCCTACTTTTGAGTTGTTTTGTGATATGTTTACAAGTGAAGAAACAAAATTGCAAGCACTCGATGCCTTACCTAGCTCAAATCATGCACTAATGGAAAATTCCTCTAAAGGAAAATGGAAAAACCTTCAAATTATAGCAAGTCACAAAAAAATTCAGAAAAAAATGGTTTTTGACCTTTGTCCATATTGTAGCAAAATTAATCATCTTGATTACGAATGCTATAAGAGAATACAAGCATTGGAAGCGAAATTAAAGCAACATAAAATTGATATTCCTTCCTCCTCAAATAGAGGGAAAAGAAAAAATCATTTTACTAAGGCTTATTCTCTTATGACAAATACATAGATTTTTTATTCGGGTGTTTCTCATCATCTAACTCACACATCAGGTTTGTTGAGTTCTCTTTTGGGTTACATCACTTCTCAAAAAATCATGACAAACTCTTCAAAAGTTAATGTTTTAGGATCAAATTCTGTGCAAATGTTGAATGGGTGCATGAATGTACTCTTGATACTTTAAAAATGATCTAATTTGTTGTTAATCTATCAAATTTTTAATTCTCTTATAGGAAAATTATGGAGCTTAGTCCATAAAGTGTTCTAGTTAAAGAATTATCTGATCCACGGGAAGTTGTAGCTATAGGTGTGGTGGACCAGCATTCCTACCTTTATTTATTTGATAACTTTGAAATCTATACAAGGTCTTCACTTATAGCTCATGCTAACACAATGAGCAAACTATAGCACGAACGCTTTGGTCACCTAAATTACAAGTATATGCAACAATTGAACTCGTAGAAAATGGTGAAATGGCTTCCCAAGGTCTCCATTTGTGATGTTGTTTTCCCAAGATGCGTGTTTGAAAATCAACATCCGGATCCCTTTCTGAAGGGACAAGCTTCAAGAGCTACAACTCAAGTTGAGTCAATACATAGCGATTTAATGACTTTTCCCACTAGATCATTTTCTGATGCAAAATATGTATAAACTTTCACTGATGATTTTACTCAGAGGACTTGTGAGTGTTTTTTTCAATATAAGAGTAAAATATTTGATAACTTCAAGGCCTTCAAGGATTTTGTAAAGAAGCAATCAGGGCTTCCATTTAAAAATCTCCAGTCAAACAATGGGGGAAGGAATATGTTAGCAAAGCCTTTTAGGTTTATTCTAATGAGCATGACATTTTTCACCAATTCACGGTGCCCTACGACCCTTAACAAAATGGAGTTACTACGTAAAAAAACACAAAACTCAAAGAAATGGCAAATTGCATGATACAATCCAAGGAATTGGCACCTAAGTTCTAGGTTGAGGTAGCAAAATGTGTAAATTTCATCTAGAACCACATTCCCCACAAGGTGCTACGAGAAAGTACTCATGAAGAAGCTTGGTCAAGTGAAAACCTTATGTTTTTAGATTTCATGTCTTTGGAAGTAAGCATTTTGTAGTTGTCCCCAACATCAAGTGCAAATCTATGGAGAAGAAGAGCAAAGAGCTAATTTTCATTACTCATTGTGATGATATGAAGGAATACATCCTCTTTTACCCTATCACATGTGATGTCTTTATTTTGATGAGATGTTAAATTTAATGAGAATCTCTTTTCTTCAAAGCCGACTTTTGAGTCTTCTCCATCATTGGCTTTGCCTCTCGCTCCTAATAGGGAGGGTATACTTTCTGATATTGATGACAACACACCCAATGATATTACCTCGCCTGCTCCTACACAAAACATGATCAATTGATGATTTAACAAATTTTGGATAGATGTTAAACCCTAATATTATAGAGTCACTTATGATAAATAAATGTTGAAATATAGATTTGACACAAACAATAAGCTAGATAAATATGAAATCCCAAGTACAAGAGAGGGAAAGAGTGGCTTAGCTAATTTATGCTTCCCTGAAGGTGATCTGGACTGGAACAACTGATGAATAAGAAGGGAAGACTATCACAACCAAGCACTATAAATTTTGGAACCACTAGATTAGGTTGAACCAGGGCATTTTGAACTGGGCGAGGGCACCTACAAATCAAATACCTCTATTAGGCACCTGTGACTTTACAGGAGCTCAGGATCTAGTTTTTTCGGTGTTGTAATATGGTCTCTGATAGTCATTGTTGGTCATCTGTTTGTCACACTATGATCATAGAATTCACCTGTAACCTGTAAAGAGATGATGACCTGCAAAACCCTCAAACTACATCAAATCCCAAAAATGAAAGAAGCAAGGAGTCAAAATGACCCCGACGGTCACCGAACTAAGTGTACTTATGATCGATCATTGGACTAAGTCTTAGAATCCATGTAGTTGTTGTGAGTGTGTGACAATGGTGCCTTAGGAAGCTCTTGTGCAAGATGCACGTGATAACATGATAGATTTGCTAGATCGATGAAAATGTGTGTATGGAATAAAATAACTTCCCCTTCTTACGTATGTATGGAAAAAATGTAGTCCCTAATCCTTTAAATGGATGCTAGATGGATGCCTTTGAGTGCCTCAGATGCCTTTAGATGCAAGATTAGGTGATAAATAGAATGCTTAGAGATCGGTCCCTTATTTTGGTCACATGGATTTGTATTTATACGATTCCCTTGGTTGAATTTCATAATTGACAACTGGAAGGCAAAACCATAAGAAAATAAGATGCCCAAAAGATAAAAAGAGGCCCAAAAGAGGTGAGTAAGATAGAAATATGTTGGGGGCACCTAGAGGGGACAAGGGCACCTAGGTGCTGGCATCCTAGTTGGGTGTTTGTGTCCAGAGTTATGAAAGATAAAGCAATAAAGTTAAGACTGGGCTATAGGGTGTGGAAGACCAAAGAGAAAGAAAGAAACACAGACGAGAGGCCAAAGATAATTTTCAATTACTAGTTTTCTCGCTTAGGAATCATATAAGTGTAAGTACAATGTTAGGACCTAGAAATAAACCCAGACGCATGATTTTGTGTCTACAATTGGGTAAAATCTAATTTGCAATCAGATGGTTCTTTAATTGATGATCCTTTTGATCCTCGTTGCACTCGCTCTAAGACTTCTGGTACTACTCTTATGAGCCAAGCAATTTCTACTGATCCGATTTTTTTTAGGCAACATGTAAACCTGAGTAGGAAACCATTATGCAAGATGAATATTCTTCACTCATGAAGAATAACATATGGGAGTTAGTGCCCTTCTTAAGGGAAGAAAACTTGTGTGTTGTAAATTGGTATATAAGACTAAATATGTAGTAGATGATTTTGTAGATAAGTTAAGGCTCGTCTTATAGGTTCTCACAAGTCGAAGGGGTGAATTACTCTGATACTTCTGCTCCAGTTGTAAAGATGGATTCTATTCACCTTGTTCTCTCCCTCGTTACATCACATCGATGCCCAGTTTATCAAATAAACATGAAGAGTGTTTTCCTTCATGGTGATCTCCAAGAGGATATCTATATGGAGCAACCTCAGGGTTTTTTTCAAGACTCTTCATTGGTACACAAACTTTTTCATTCTCTTTATGGTCTCAAACAAGCTCCTCGAACTTGGTATGAAAAGATGGATAGTTTTCTGTTGAATTTTAGCTTCTATCATTGTGAATCAGATTGAAATGGTTACATCGTAAAGCAAGGTGAGGATCTTTTGATATTGGTGTTGTATGTTGATAATTGCATCCTCATAGGCAATTCAAACTCCTTGATTCACAACATAAAGAACTAGTTGATGGAAAGAATTGACATGACAGGCATGGGACTTCTACATTATTTTCTTGGCCTCCAAGTTCATCAATCTTCTAAAGGTACCAATATTAGACAATAGAAAGTATGCCACATATCTTATTAATTGGTGTTGCGTGGTTGATTACAAGCCTCTCCCACACCTTGTCAGTCAGGTATTGAGTTCACTATTGATTGTAAATCTAGATTAGTTGATCCCACTTTGTATAGATAATTGGTGAGCAATATTTTGTACCTAACACATACACATCTCGATATCACCTTTGCTATTGATATGGTCTTGTTTCTATCACAAACCTCATGAGAGTCATTGGTAGGCAACTAAGCATATATTGCACTATATTTGGGGCACTTTGCATTTTGGAATTTGAAACACACTAAAGGGTTAGAAACAATTGAGGGATTCAAGTATGAGGATTGGGGCTTCTCTCTCGTCCTTTTTTGTTGGCCCTTTTTTGTGTTGAAACTTATCTTAATGGATGTCAAGTTGTCTTTGACTATTCCCCATTCAGTTTTATTGCAAATAAAGAGCTTTCCTTGATTGGGAAACTTGTTAGACCACGTCCCCTTTAAAAGATATCAAAAAATGGGCTCACAACAAATGGGCTCCTAGCGACTCTTTTTTGGTGGATTCCTTCCTGATGGCTTCATCCTTTTCTCTTTTGTTTAAATAGAGGATTTCTCTCATGATCTCTTAAATGGTCTCTAGTTCATTAGCCACAAGCCCTTATATCTTTGTAAATGGTCGCCAATATTCAACGCTTTCACTTAAATGAAGAATAAATATCTGATTTGGGTTTGCATTCCTGGCCTCCTCTTAGAGCTTTGGGAGAAACCATTGATTGAAGGCATTGTTGAATCCTTAGGGAAGATGATTACTATGGATCCATTGAAAAAATCCATATCTCGTCTGATCCATGCCAGATTTTACGTCATCATGGATGTAAGTAAACTTGTCCCCTCCTATATTGACTTTATTTCAAGCTTTGGGTTATGGGTTCAGCCTTTTGAATATGAACACATCCCCCAAATGTGCTCTTCTTGCAAAGGTATGGGTCATCGTGCATCGACTTGTCCCTCAAATCCTCATCCGAAGACCAACTCGCTTCAAAAACACATCCCATCAATTGTCTCTCCCAAAAGTAAGGACAAGGGTGTCCTCAAGATCTCTCTAAAGGTTTACACTTCCAATCCTTTTGTTACTTTGCTTATGGAAGAATTTCCCCTTATTTTCTCATTATATCATGTCTTAGACCCACTTCCCTAAGCTCATCAGTTGTATCTTTCCACCCCCTTTTACGTCCCTCTTCTCATCTCATTCTCATCTTTTGGAATATGCAGAACTTCCTTCCTCTGACTCTCCAACTCTTCCAGTGGCCCCTACCGGTCTTTCTACCACCTATCCACCTATGACTGGATCCTTCCTTTCGGTTCCTATAACTCCTCAAGTGCTTGACATAGATGGAAAGAATTTTGGTGAACCCCCTCGCAATGAATCTAGCTAAAGGATGACTAGAAGCACCATCAAGAACATTGATCTTAGGTTCTCTAAACCTAAAGACAGACCCCCCAAACTCCTTCAAGATGAATTGAGAAGTCGATCAATGAGTGACATATGCTATGCAAACTGTCCTAGCGATATCAGACATTCCCAAATCAAAAGGTTCAAAATGAAAGTTCTCTCTTGGAACATCAGAGGCATCGACGCCTCCCAAAAGATCAAAATTTTTAAGTATGTTTGCTTGACACATAAACTTGATATTATAATGTTACAAGAAACCAAGATGAAGGAAGATAATAACACTCACAAACTTTGGCCCACATCCGCCTTTATTGATCAAGCCTCTTCGGGAAACTCGAGAGGTCTATGTACTCTCTGGGATCATTCAATGTTCTATGGGGAATGCCTCTTCAAATCTAGCTCTTTTATAGTGGTCTTCTTCCACAAGATAGGGTCAAACTTTTGCTGGATTTCTTTAAATGTCTAATCTCCTAACTCTAAACCATAAATAGAAAAATTTGGCAAGTCATTCTGGCTATGAATCAAATTTTTTGATCTCCACTATGGTTTATTGTGGGTGACTTCAATACTCCCATGTTCAATGATGAAAAACATGGAGGTATTCCCACAGGTGTGAGCAACATGGAAGCCCTCCAAAATTTCATCAATGCCTGCTCCCTTGTCAGCTTGGAACTTTGTGGAAACAAATTCACTTGGTCGAATAAGAGGTTTTGCAAAAATCATATACAAACGAGACTTGATAGAATGATGGGCTCCTTAGACCAGGTCTCTCACTTCAAGGAATTGTCTCTTCATGCTCTCCTAAAAGTATCATCTAATCATTCTCCCCTTCTTCTCAATATGGAAAAGGATGGCGGCCTCCATTGCAGCCCCCTTCCACTTTGAGTTAGCTTGGTTGGTCAATCATCATCTCTATGATTTGATTGCTAAATGGTGGTCTTTGGAAATTAAGGGATCTGCTATGTTCCACTTCATCAAGAAGTTATATGAGGCTGAAAGACATCTCAAGAGATGGAAGGTAACAACATTTGGCAACATCAAAGAAAGAAAAAATTATATCATCCAAGAACTGACAGAGGTGGCTAAAGAGATTGAAGTTAAGGGAATGCTTCCGGAATTGCACTTTGTGGAATTAAACTCTCTAACAATAACACAATCAAGGAGGTAAAGACTACTTGGTGGCAAATATCTAGATCCCTTTGGTTTAAAGAGGGGGATAGGAACACAAAGTTCTTCCACTTAACTGCTCAAAAACACAAAACTATAAACAATACTACTGAGTTGGTTCAAACAAATAAGACGATCATAAACAAGGATAAGGACGTCATTGAGGAAGTCACTCATTTCTACCACTCTTTTTGGTTTTTTGGAAGATGGCTCCCTAGTTACAATGGATGAAATGTTGGCTTTTATTCTAGAGGTTGTCACTACGAAGATCAATATAAACCTCACCTACCCCTTTAAGATGGAGGAGATGTATAAAGTTGTCTTTGATATGAATGGGGAGAAATCCTCAGGCCTTGATGGCTTTCCTGCTACATTTTTTCAACATTTCTGGGATATCATTAAGCAAGCCCTTTTTTTAGTTGTCCAGGAATTCCAAACTAATGATGTCCTCATCAAAGAATGGAACTCCGCCTTTATCACCCTCGCCCCAAAGTCTGTTGAGGCAAAAAGATTGACTAATTTTATACCTATAAGCTTTTGTAATACCTCTTACAAAATCATTACCAAAAATGATGGTCAATAGATTAAAACCCTTCACCTCCAAGGTGTTCTCTGATCAACAATATGGCTTCATCCAAGGTTGGTTGATTCAAAGAGGCATCATCACCATCCATGAAGCTATCCATTCATATCACCTCACCAAAACAATGGGTTATGTGCTCAAACTTGATATGCAGAAAGCCTTTGACAGAGTCAAATGGAGCTTTCTTATCAAAGTTCTGAGGAAATTTGGCTTCAACAAAAAATGGATAAGGTAGGTTCATTGTTGTATTTCTACCCCCCACATTTCCATTTTAGTCAATGGTTATCCAGAAGGTTACTGTACACACCCAAATTTTCATGTGCTACATTTTCAGAACGATTCAAAATCCCCAATGAAGATTAATATCTTTTCCGATGGTGTTCGAGTCTAATTTCCCATTTCCAGTGTATATTTATATCGTAGAATGCTTTCCTTGTTCATTTAATGTTTTTTTCACTTTCCTTTATCATTCTGTAGGATTTTTCATTAGCTTTTGACCTTAAGTCATGGAATAGTCATGGTAGTTACGTAACCGTCAGTCTACCCTTAGCAGCAGTTACATAATCTCCCCTCTACGCAAACTGACGGTCCTATGAACTTTTGATCGAGAGTTCCCAGCATGTTTTGGATGCGTGTTGATTTCTTCCAAATTATTTTTTGTGCATGTTTCTTGGTCAAATTGGTTGTTCTTTTGACCGAGAGTTCCCAACATGTTTTGGATGCATGTTGATTTCTTCCAACTTATTTTTTGTGCATGTTTCTTGGTCAAATTGGTTGTTCTTAGGCTTGATAGATGTGTACCAAATTCCTCTTCCCATCCTATTGTTAGTTGTGAGTTAACTCCCTTCTTTGAGTGATGTTGTACTCCATGGTTGCCAAGTGGGCTAGACTACCTCTCAACCAATTTCTTATAAAATTCAAGCTTCTTCCCGAAGAATTGGTACAAGATCATTATTTTGAATAAAAATGTTATGTTGCCTGTAATATTGCCAAGAAATACACAAGCAATCTAAATTCTCTTGCCTTGTTATTTTATTGCCTGTGTTGCTACCAGATTGCTTGCAAGCCATTATTACTCTGGCACTTCTTCATCACTTATTCCACACAACCCAACACAATTCAGTGGATTCATTTGAGCACCAAATTGGAAAAGAAGTTGAGGGAGCTATAAAGAAAAACCAACACTAGATTTGTCACAACTCTACACTTCCAGGTTGGGGATGTATTTAAACTGTTAAAATATTTCTTTGATTTCATTATATTTCTATTCATAATATGTTAGAGTATCTAATTCAAAAACAAAAACATTAATGTAGCTTCCATTTATTTACAAAAACTTCTGGTGAAATATTTGTCTTTGGCTATCCCTATGGATTTACAAGGGAAGTTTTTATGGAAGGATCTCTTGTATTAGTTTAGTATCAATTGTAACTTCCTTTGATCTTGCAAGATTTCATTAGATCCTATTGTTTCTATTAGGAAAGTTTCAGGGGAATAAGTACTTCTGAGAAGATATTATTTCTTCCCATGAATCTGAGGTAGAACAGAGGAAGTTTGGATCCATAAGTACAAATTAGAAAAAAGCTTCCATTTTATTAGATTAGTTTAGATCCACTCTGCATAAGGAAATAGCCACACCGGGTTGTTTACTTGTTTAGTTCTGTTAATATTATTGTAGAGGTAGTTTCCATTTTTTTGTATTTCTTTTGTAGATTTCTTTGATTTGTTTCTAGAAAGCATAAAAGAGGTCCAAAAATATTAGATTAGTTTAATTAGTTTGTGTTATTTGTTGTATTTCCATTATTCAATTGAAAAGAACACAAACATTAGAGTATATTTATTTAATTAGTTTGCTTTACTTTTTTAGGTTAATTAATCACATGTCCACAAGAGCATTCAAGGTCCTAGGTAGCCTAGAGATTACATTTGTGATCCTGGAGTTCCACAACCAAACATACTTGAGCTATTCATAGATATCAATATAAGCCTCAAGACCCTGGTCTTCCAGACTTCACCACTTCCACTTGACCTCATCTTGTAGCTGACAGCCTTGAACATCGAAGCAGAAAAAGCTTACGTGTTCTGGCCTAGCTAGCCTAGCTGAGATTAGATTTTGGAGTTTCACAGCATTGCTCACTCAACTCCATGACCTTATTTGGAGATTTCTATGAGGTGAATGCACGACAATTTCCATGCATTCCACAATCGGTTCAGATAATATTTGGTGAGATTGATATTGACAGACATCTTCATGTGTCCATTCTCCTCGACCGTTCCATTACACCCCCAAGTTAGAGAGGCCTTTATTTCCTTAGATGAGCAAGTCCCCATAGTTCCCGTAGAGGACATTAGGTTTCATTGATTACTTATTGGTCCACTTATATATTTTCATGTATTTCGTCTTTTCATCTTATTCAGCCATCACATAGCCATCTATCCATTTCATTATGGTTGTCCCAACACGACCTCGAGAGGTCACATGTGTGTGAAGGTCGCATGTTGATTTTCAGGCATACAATCACTTCCTAACCAAGAGAGGGATTATCCAATGATATCCCCTCTCTCCATTATTGTTCATCCTTATAGAAGACTCCCTCAGTAGAGCACTCAGTGTGGTTATGACTTCCTCCTTTATCTATGACCTTTTCATCACTGCTAGACTTCCTACTAATAAACACAATAAATTTGTTGATGACACGATCCTCCTTAGAGCTGCCTTAGTTTTCAAAGCTAGAACTACTATGTGCATCCTTGATACGTATCAAAAAGCCTTATGGAAAAAAGATTAACTTGGAAAAGTGTTGTGTCTCCTTCCTCAACACTCCTAAGAGATAAATAAGAATTTTAGATATCTTTGAATGTAAGGATGAGGATCTTCCTTCCTTTTATCTTGACCTTCCTCTCTTCAAAGGTAAACAGGTCAAGGGGCTATGAAATTCTATCTTAGACAAGTTTCAAAGGAAACTTGTAGGCTAAAAGGGTTCTCTTCTAATCCAAGTTGGAAAAAATCTAGCTCGTCAAATCCACCCTTCAAAGTATGCCAATCTTCTTCCTCTCTCTCCTAAAAATCCCTTTTGTGGTTACATCCAAGATCGAACAAATTCAATTTGGTTTGGCTTAGAAGAAAAGAAGAGAACTCCCCTCATTTCTTGGGACTTGATATGCAAGCTGAAAAGATTGAGTCGTGTTGTTTTGATAAGAATTTATGATACAAATAAATCCATGCTTTCGAAACTTGGTTGGGCCTATACTGTAAACTGCTTTAAATTGTGTTGAGCTGAGAAACTGTCTATTTTTACCCGCAAGCCACAAGTGCCCTGGTGGGACAAAAGCTCCCACCGTTCCTTTCTAATACTAGCTGCTAGTGTCTGCTCTATGTTTTTTTATCCAAGTCTGATTTTGGGCTACTTTGTGATTGTGTGCCTTTGTCAATTATGTATTGTGTTGTTATGTTCTGGAGCTCTAATTTTTTGTAAGGGTGATTTTTTCACCCAATAGATGCCCCCCTTGTTTGGGGTGCATGTGATGGTTATAGGAGGATGTGTCCCAAGGGAGGGGACGTGAAACTGATATGCCTGCTATAGATTGGATACCTATAAGAGGCAGGAGATGTGCATGGTAAAAACTAAGGCACATGAAAATAATGTAGGCTAGAAACAAGTGTTAGAGTAAAAGAGCTAGCATGCAATGGAATACAATGTAACAATCAATTACAAAGATAAGAGGTACCACCGAAATTGGGTTGCATACATGGGACATCACTCGCAATTTCACAAGATAATAAAGGCCAAAGCGGCCATAAGAAAACAATGATCAAGCACGATATAGGGAATAGCCCAAAAAAATAGTGTAGACACCTAAATTCTACTTACACATGATTTAATGCCAGGATTTCACTAATTATCCTCTTTCTCGTCATTTCCGTAATAATAGTGTTTTTCTGCTAATTAGCTAATGTTCATCTTCATATTCATTAATTAACATCCTTACGTTAATTAATTATCCTTCCTATCATTAAGGATGTCGATTAACGACCTTTTGTTAATTAATATCCGCTTCTACTTGGGTTAATTAATTATTATTAACTAATTACGCTCGTAACTCTAAATCAATAAATTACCACTTATTGGATCAAATTCCTCTCTTACACCTCACAAATCATACTAATTTTCCCCTAATTAGCTTCTATAAGCTTACCTCTACATATTAATTAATCACCTTTGATTAATTAAAACATCCCCCAACTCCCATGACTTACTAATGACACATTAAACTCTTATAAATCAAGATTACCTTTTATAAAACAACTTTAATCATTCATAATCTTGTTTTACTTTTATCCCACATTCATCAATTTACTAGCCTTGCCTCTTTAGGTAAGCTATATAAAGAACCCTCCTTCTTACCTTTCTTCTTGCACCATGCTTTGAATAGTGAAAACTATAAGCATTTTGATCTTGAGTCATTCTCCATGGTTGGAAATAGCTTCTCCATCTTGCATCCTTTCACTCAAAATTGAGTAATATGGGAAGATCCAAAATGGCCTTGTAGCCATTCTTGGTGAAATTCTATTCTCAATCCTTGAGATCAAGCAACAATCCACTTTGATTGCTTATGTTCTTCATAGGTTCATAGTTTAAGTTAACAATCATAGAGAGTAGGAAATAGCTTAGAATGTAGTTTCATTTATGCATTGAAGAAGTATTTCCTTTAAGATTTTATCTTGATGGTTCATTGTTTAATTAACATTTATTTTTGAAGCTATGTAGATATTAGTTTCAATTTATAGCTTAGTTAATTATACATGAGCACATACGGTAGTGTGGCACACTCGATGGGACTTACTCTAGTGTACTTTGCACTTAATTTCAAGTTTTTTTAGTTATGTTTCAATTTGGGTTACTAACCCTCTTTTGCACGTGTTGATCTAACTTGTTTTTCTTAACTTGTTTTGTTGAGTTTACATGTGTTGAGTCTTCCTTGTAGGTATAAAGGAGGTGAAGTGCTGTAAAAATTGGATCTTGATGGGAAAATTTTAAGATTTCTCCATGTTTTCATATTTAGAGCTTCATTTTTCAACATTCTACATGATAGTTTTGTCAATTTCTTGAAAATCTTAAATTCTTGAGCATGTAGGTTAGTGTTTGATAGTGCTGAATATTCTATTTACACATTAATGTGGTGGGTTACTATCAAAATTAAAAATTGGTGAGAAAATTTTAAGATTTCTCCATGTTTTTCATTTTTAGGCTTATTTTTTCATCATTCTACATGCTAGTTTTATCAATTTCTTGAAAATGTTAAGTTGTTGATCGTGAATGTTAATATTTGATAGAGTTGAGTCTTCTAATCACATACTAATGTAATGGGTTGTTGTCAAAATTGAATCTTGGTTGGAAGAATTTGACCTTTTTGCAGATTAAGGGATGTTTTTTCACATTGTTTGAGTACATGTTAAGTGCATACCCGTGAGCATAAGAGCATATGCGTAAATCCCTTTCCGAAGGCCATAAAGTTTTCTACCGAACTCGAAATGAATTCATTTTTTTTGCGTTCGAAAGGTATTAAAGTGAACTATGTAATGAAAACATAAATTTGGGATTTATAATTACAGAAATTTCAGGTTTTCCCTTTATTATAAAACTGGTCATTTTCTAACATGTTTAATATTTTGATGAATGTTGTATTTCTATGTTTTACTTGATTTAGAACAAATCTTGTGTATGGTATTCTCTTGTACCTTTAGGTGATCTTGAGAATTAAAAACAACTTTTATCTATATCATTTTAACATTTGGATTAACTTAAAAATTTGATTATTCATTTTTCTTAAGGGAATGAACCTTTTACAAAGCTTTTTTTATGGTCATTTGATTTGAATTTTTCCATTTCTATCTAGTTAGGATAAATTTTGTGTATGCTCTTCTCTTACATCTTTGGGTTATCTTGAGAATCAAAAGCAACTTGAGTCTTCATTTTCTAACATTTGGTTAATTGGAAACTTCATCTTTCATTTTTGGTTTAAGGGAATGAACATTTATCAAGATTTTTGTATGGTTCATTAATTGCAAAGATTTACTTTAATTTTTAGTTGGATTATTTGTTGTGCATGCTCTTCTCTTGCATCCTTGGATGATCTTGAGAATCAAAAACAACTATTAATCCTCTTTTAAATAATATGATTTGCTTGGAGAACTACTAATTCTTGAGTGCAGGACCTAAACATGTTTGTCAAAGAAAGGAGTTCAAAACAAACGTTTCTAACTACACGTGTGTTGTAGGTTTCAAAATGGTGAACAAATAAACCACATTAAGTCTACAAGAAAAAAAACACACCACATTCAAAACACTTGATTTGAAAGTTCGGATAAGAGTACGCCCCATCCGCTTAAAACTAGGACATAACCCCTTTGGCATAAGACTTAAGCTACAACATTGGGGGTCGTCCTAGGATCCCCAAAGTAGTCCACACAAGAGGGAACCTTGTGGATGAAACAGGAAGTACTCCCCACACCTACTTGACTAGTATACATGTGAGATTTAATGTCAAAATTATCTATATCACGACCCTAGTGAGAGTACACGATGGACACATTTATTGCCCACTATGCTTGAAGGGGCTTGAGTAAATCCAAGATAATCCTTGGGAAACCTTGGCAAACAAAGCTCGCTCTTAGATAAATTTTGACACCTAGTTGAGTGAACCACCTAGGAAGCTATCTTTGACCAGGAGCCAACTTTGACCATTTCAAAACTAATTTGAGTTGAGATTCATTATTCATCACAAAACATGTGAAGCGTTACTTTTTCTTAGTTTTTCACTCTCCCTAAGGCGAGGCGAAAATATGCCGAAGTGAGGCCAACATTCCCCCCCCCCAAATTAGCTATTTCCTTCACTTTATTTTGACACTTTGTTGATCAGAAGAAGAGTGGCTACCCTTGTGTTGATAATTGATTGTATTCGCCACTTTTGTGTCCATTTACGCTCATCCATGTTTGCGGCTAAGTTTTTAAATGTCTAAAGTACGTTGAGAGGTTTTCATATCAATGGTAGTATTTTTGATCTTGATACCTAAGTCAAGATTGTCAATTTTATTTAGGCGTGATTCATCATCTTGATTCTCCTTTGAATTGTTATTTTTCTTGTATCGCATGACAAAAATTTTGATACTTACATCTTATTTCTTGCAAACTTGACCTAAGTGTCTAGATTGTAACATTTTCAAATCCCTGCATGTCAATTTCTTGGCAAAACATTAATGTTTTCAAATCCCAGTGTAATGTTCACACATTGATTTAATAAAAAAATATACATTGGGATTAGAAATTCCCTGGCGATTCAGATGGGATAGATTTTTTTATGGGATTTTTGGGCGAAACCTAGGTATTTTCGTTTCTGTAGTATTCAACAAAATAAAATTCTCATAATTCTACTATTTACAAAACTATGAATATTTGTTGCTAAAATTTTCCCTGAAGAAGATAAAGAAGGACATGGGTACCCAGAAGGGACAGGAGCACCTAGGTGCTAGTGTCTGAGGCCATAAAAGATAAATCAGTCAAGTGTTGATAGAGTTGTAATATGTGTAAGACTAGTAAAGTGGAAAATATAAAACAAAAGGCCCAGAAGGAGTTTTCAACCACTAGTTTTATTTCTTAGGAATCATGTATAAATTATTATTCTTTAGGACCTATATATGTACCCAAGTGCATAGATTTTGTGTCTATATTTTCCACCACTTTATGTTGTTGAGTGAATAATCGATAACATAAAGTAGATAAAAGATGTGTACTTTGTAATCCTATAGAGAAGAGTGTTTTCGATAGCATGTTGAGTGGACAAGTGAAGCGTGAAGTGATCGTAATGTGAAGCATGGAAACTAGAAAAGGGAGGTGTAGTATATGGGTGACTTATATGCATAGTAGTGTGTTGTTAGATCTTGTGCTCGTGTATGTGAGCTACTTATTTTTGTGTATAAGGACATATTTGTAAAAGAAAACCAAGAAAGTATTCAAATTCTGTGGATGAAAAATTAGAGTAATGTATGTATATGTAAGTATAAATGTGTGTAAAAGGAAAGAGTGCACCGAATGTATGAGAGAATACAACATATAAAGTTGTCCTATTTACTCTGGAGACGTTGAGGATTTGAGTGTCCTACCACTAAGGATGAGGTTTTTGGGTGATCTCATGCTAAGAGCGAGTTTTTTCGGTTATCTCACAGCAAGAAAAGAGTATTGGGGAGAGAGATCTAATTTTATCTCCTTCCATGATGCTTCTCAAATGATAAGTTCCACTATAGATTGGAACATCTTGATTTGTAACCAAATTGTTATTGGTTGGATGAATTTTGTAACTAAAGGTAAATGCCTTATACTAGACAACTATACTGTAAACTGCTTGAAATTGTTTTGAGCTGAGAAATTGTCTATTTTTACCCCCAAGACACAAACGCCCAGGTGGGACAAAATCTCCCACCATACTTGTCTGATACGGGGTGCTAGTGTCTGCTCTATTTTTTATCCAATTCTGATTCTGGACTGCTCTGTGACTGTATGCCTTTGTCAATTATGTATTGTGTTTTTCTGTTCTGGAGCTTTGATTTTTTGTAAGGGTGATTTTTTCACCCAATAGATGTCCCCCTCGTTTTGGGTGCATGTGATGATTATAGGAGGATATGGCCTAATGGAGGGAACCTGAAACTGATATGCCTACTATAGATTAGATACCTGTAGGGGTAGGGGATGTGCATGGCAAAAACCAAGACACATAAAAATAATGTAGGCTAGAAACAATTGTTAGTGTAAAAGAGCTAACATGCAATGGAATACAATGTAACAAGCAATTACGAAGATAAGAGGTTCTTTAAAAAGTGGGTTGCATACATAGGACATCGCTCAAAATTTCACAAGACAATCAAGGCCAAAGCAGCCATAAGAAAAAAATGATCAAGCATGATATAGGGCATAGCCCACAAATAATAGTTTAGACACCTAAAATCAGCTTACGCAAAATTTAATGCTAATATTACACTAGTTATCCTCTTTCTCGTCATTTCCATAATAATTAGCACTTTTCCACTAAGTAGCTAACATTCCTTTTCATATTCATTAATTAACGACCTTACGTTAATTAATATCCACTTCTACTTGGGTTAATTAATTATTATTAATTAATTATGCTCCCAACTCTAAATCAATAAATTACCTTTTATTAGATCAAATTCCTCTCTTACATCTCGTAAATCATACTAATTTTCCTCTAATTAGCTTCTATAAGCTTACCTATACCTATTAATTGATCACCTTTGATTAATTAAAACATCTCCCAACTCCCATGACTTACTAATGACAAATTAATCTCTTCTAAATCAAGATTACCTTTTATAAAACAACTTTATCCATTCATAATATTACCTTTGTTTATCCCACATTCATCAATTTTCTAGCCTTGTTTCTTCAGGAAAGTTATATAAAGAACCCTCCTTCTTTCCTTTCTTCTTGCACCATGCTTTAAATAGTGAAAACTATAAGCATTTTGATCTTGAGCCATTCTCCATGGTTGGAAATAGCTTCTCCATCTTGCATTCTTTCACTCAAAATTGAGTAATATGGGAAGATCCAAAATGGCCTTGTAACCATTCTTGTTGAGATTCCATTCTCCATCCTTGAGATCAAACAACAATCCACTTTTATTTCTTATATTCTTCATAGGTTCATAGTTTAAGTTAGCAATCATAGAGAGTAGGAAATAACTTAGCATGTAGTTTTATTTATGCATTGAAGAAGCATTTCATAAAAACTCTTATCTTGATGGTTCATTATTTGACTAACTTTTATTTTTGAAGCTATGTAGATATTAGTTTAAATTTATAGCTTAGTTAATTATACATGAGAACATATGGCATGCCCAGTGGGACTTACTCCATTGTCTTTTGCACTTAATTTCAAGTTTTTGTAGTTATGTTTTAATTTTGGTTACTAACCCCCTCTTTTGTACATGTTGATCTAACTTGTTTTTCTTAACTTGTTTTGTTGAGTTTGCATGTGTTGATTCTTCCTTGTAGGTATAAAGGAGATGAAGTTCTGTTAAAATTTGATCTTGATGGGAAAATTTTAAGATTTCTCCACGTTTTCATGTTTAGAGCTTCATTTTTCAACATTCTACATGATAGTTTTGTCAATTTCTTGAAAATCTTAAATTCTCGAGCATGTAGGTTAGTGTTTGATAGTGACAAGTCTTCTATTTACATATCAATGTGGTGGGTTGCTGTCAAAATTAAATCTTAGTGAGAAAATTTCAAGATTTCTCCATTTTTTCATTTTTAGGGCTTATGTTTTCATCATTCTACATTCTAGTTTTGTTAGTTTCTTGAAAATGTTAAGTTTTTGATCGTGAATATTAATGTTTGATAGCGTTGAGTCTTCTACTAATATAAAAATGTAATGGGTTGTTGTCAAAATTGAATCTTGGTTGGAATAATTTTACCTTTTTGCAGATTAAGGGACATTTTTTCACATTTTTTTAGTACATGTTAAGTGCATACTCACGAGCATAAGAGTCTATGTGTAACCCATCTTCCGAAGGCCATAATGTTTACTCCCGAACTCAAAATGACTCCATTTTTTTGCATTGGAAAGGTATTGAAGTGAAATGTGCAATGAAAACATAAATTTGTGATTTATCCTTACAAAAATTGAAGGTTTCCCCTTTAATATAAAACTAGTCATTTTCTAACATGTCTAATGTTTTGATGAATGTTGTATTTCCATGCTTTACTTGATTTAGAAAAAAGCTTGTGTATGGTCTTATCTTTCACCTTTTGGTGATCTTGAGAATCAAAAACAACTTTGATCTCTATTTTTTTAACATTTGGATTAACTTGGAAATTTGATTATTCAGTTTGCTTAAGGGAATGAACCTTTTACAAATCTCTTTTTATGGTCCTTTGATTTTAAGTTTTCTATTTCTATTTAGTTGGGATAAATTTTGTGTATGCTCTTCTCTTGCACCTTAGGGTGATCTTGATAATAAAAAGAAACTTTAGTCTTCATTTTCTAATATTTGGCGATCCATAGGGATAAAAAAAACACACCAATTCAGCAGTTTCATTAGCACCAAGAAGAAAAAACAAGAAAAATGAATGAAATGAGGTAAAAGGAGGTTTTGGAAGGAACCGCCGCCCTACAAGGGCGGAGATCTTGAAACCTCCGCCCAATCAGGGCGGCAGTCTTGAGACCGCCGGTCTGCTTAGGGCAGCAGTCCTGTCACTTTCGAATAGAAAAGAAGAATGGAACGTGAATGGACACAAATTTTAAGCACCCATCCGTGTCTCTTCCCTTCCATTCCCTTTGACATCCTCTAGTGCACGAGAGGACATGGGAAGGCCTATAAATTCATGAAAGGAGAAAGAGAATATCATTCAAAGATCTAGAGAGATCGAGAAGCAGAGTTTAATGAGAGCAGTGAGAAAGATCTTTAGTGCTGGAATGGAATTATAAGAGCAAGGTGTAGGAATAGATTAAGAAAGTAATTGGAGATAAATTTTACATTTTTTCTTCTTTTCATACTTATTGTAATCTTTAATTGTCTATATTAGACCAATAAAAGTGGGAAGAAAGAGAAATTTCCCTTCCCGACTGGTTTTCCTCCTTAGAGGTTTCCAGGATAAAATTGTTGGAGTTGAAGTTAGAATTATTTTCTTCTCTGCAATTTCCTTTCTATAGCACTGGATAATCAGTCATGAAGCTCTAATTTTCAAGCAAATCTGTCACTTTCCAATTGAAATTATAACAACATAGTTGTGTGATTCATAGAGTTCCAAAGTAGAAGTTTTCAAATCATTTGGTTAATTGGAAACTTCATCTTTCATTTTTGGTTTAAGGGAAAAAACATTTATCAATATTTTTGTATGGTTCATTAATTGCAAAGCTTTCCTTTACTTTTTAGCTAGATTATTTGTTGTGTATGATATTATATTGCATCCTTGGATGATCTTGAGAATCAAAAGAAACTATTTTTTTTGGAATATATTGGGTAAAAAGGAGGATTTTAGAAGGTCCCCCAACCTTATACAAACGAGCCCATCAGGCCAGATTTAGCATTAATAGAATCAAAGTCAAAAAACCCGAGAAGATTCCAAAAAAGGAGGGAGAGAAAAAGAAAAATAGCAAAAAACACTATACATCAGAAGAGCTTTTTCAGCTCGGAAACAACTTCCTTAGCTCTAGGAGAGCCTGAGTCGTTAGCCAAAATGTCAGCCAGCTTGATGAGCTCTGCGCAATCATTCGCAATAGCATTTCTAGTGGATTCCGTGAATGCCTCCCAATCTTTCAGTGCTTTGAAGGCACGCTGGAGCTTGCTCAGAATAGAGGAGACTATGTCGGCTCTGCATTGACCACCATGAGCATCAGTAGACTCAGAATCAGCCGGATTAGAATCCATCAGGGGAGTGGAGTAGAGAGTGTCAGCAGCAACAATTTTTTCGTCGTGGAGAGCCTTGGAACCCGCACCTTGGGAGATGGGTTCCTTAATCTGTTGAGAGACATCACACTGCTCCGAACCCGGGGAGTCGGGGTAAAGTTTGGCCAAGCCCAAGAGATCAGCGGCTTGAGAGTAATCAGGGCTGGAAACAGGGGAAAAGGGGAGACCACTGGCTTCAGTGCCCTCCAAGAAAATGCACGAGATAGGAGTGAGCATGGGAAAGGAAGGAATGTCCGGGGGGATGGAGGCAGCATGGGGGGGACTCACAATAGCCACGTCAGAGTCCGAAACAGAGGAGAGAAGCAGGTGATGCCTACGCCGAGAGGAGTGGAGGGAGGAGGAGGAGGGGCGGGGAGAAGGAGAAGGGGAGCGGCGGTGGCGACCCAAATTGGGGGGAAAGCGGAGAAAATCACCTTAATCAAAAGCCCCTCGAAAAGAGTCCCATCCATTAACTTTGCCATAATTACCGCTGTCCTTTGATGAGGCCAAATCAAGATAGCCGAGACCCGAGTCAGCTCATTACTCCGCCAGTCAGCAATGGGGAGTATCATTATGAGCGATTTGGCTGAGATTATTTGGGAAGTTATCAGTCCACCTTTGCTGATTCTCTATATGGACACCAATATTAGCAAGGAGGTCGGCCGCTTTATTTCCTTCTCGAAGAATATGCTGGAACTGGACTTGAAGGAAAAATCTTTGCAGAACTTTGATATCAGCAATGATGTTTCTAATCGACCAATGACCAGGATCATTCGTCTGAAGGAGTTTGATGATGTTGAGGGAGTCACTTTCAACTTGGAGAGGATCATTACCTAAAATGATGGCCATTTCAAGACCTTTGAGGATTGCTAAAGCTTCCGCACGATGGTTGGAGCCAATATTAAAATTGTGGGCAGAGGCAGCAACAATATAACCCGAAGAACAACGGAGAATAGCTTCTCCTCCAGACATACCAGGATTGCCTTTCGAGGCACCATCCATGTTGAGTTTTTTCCAACCCTTTGGAGGGGGGTCTAACAGACTAAATTATGATTAGTGAGAGTACTTTTACATTGAATGGATAATATCTTCTGCCACTCCAGGGAATAACATAATTGGATTTTTTGCTGATACTTGGTTCACGTGGTCAAATTGATATTTTCTGGGAGAGCCAGAGCTATCTGAGTAGCCACCTGCCAAGGATCAAGACTTTTTTCTTTGAAGATTCTTCTGTTTCTTTCTTTCCATATGCCCCATAATCCGTGCAGAAGGAGGAGTTTCCACGCCAAGTTCAAAATCAGATGAGTGAAAGGAGAGCTCCATTGAGAAAGGGTATCCTGAATGGAATCCGGGAAGATCCAGTAAACTCCCAACCTTGATAAAAGCCACTGCCAAATAATTTGCGAGAAAGAGCAATGGATCAAGAGATGAGCAGAGGACTCTGCTTCATTAGCACATAACACACATATCGTGGGGAGAGAGAAACCCCTTCTTTTTAGATTCTCCCCAGAGAGGAAAGCATTCTTGGAGGAGATCCAAGAGAAAAAACCAATTTTGGGAGTGATCTCATTTGGCTAGACTTTGGAAAGGGGGGGACCTTGATCAGCACGATGCAGAGAGAGATAAGCAGCTTTAACAGAGAAACAGCTCGACGGGGAGAGGGGCCAAATAATCTCGTCTTCAATTTGGGAGGAAGGGATGTATATGGAAGATAGAACCGCTTTGAGCGAAGACAGCAAGTGACGCTGCAGATCGTTGATATCATCCCACTCCATAATATCCCAAGAGGGAGTGGAGTTCACCAACTTCTAATAGCCCGAAGCTAATCTACCATGATTATTGATGATACTTCTCTTAATAGGGTTCCAGGTAGGATTGAGATCAAGGGGTTCTTCTCCAATCCAAAAATCCCTCCAGAAATCAATGAGGCGACCATTCCCAAATTTCCATTTAGTGCCAGCACGAATGATGGGAAGAGAGTTGCTAACAGAGTTCTATATGGCGGAACCTCTAATAGGCATGGAAGTGAGTAGATCTTCGTTATTAGCAAGATATTTGGCTTTGAGCAGATGGGCCCAACAAGACTCCCCTTTAGCCACTTCCCAAGCAAGTTTGGCTAGAAGGGCTCCATTCATTTCATTCATTTTTCGAAGACCGAGACCTCCATGAGAAGTTGGCTTACAGACCTCTTTCCAAGCCACCAGGTGGATCCTTTTCTTATCTTCAGCTCCAAACCACAGAAAGTTCCTTTGAATCTTTTCCACAACCTCCCTCACAGAACTAGGAATCTTGAGCAGGGACATGAAGTAAGTAGGCAGATTTTGAAGAGTGGCTTTCACCAGTTGGAGCTTTCCAGCCTGACTGAGCAGGGCCCCTTTCCAAGCAGCCAACTTTTTTTGATACCTTTCAATGACAGGGTTCCGTAGATTTTTTGATTGCCTTCCTTGGAAGAGAGGGATTCCAAGATAAGAGGCGGGGAGATCAACAATAATACAACCAAAGATGTCAGCAATCTTTCTCTGAGACCTGGGGGCGTGTTTATGAAGGAGATGTTGCTCTTGTTGAAGTTGACAGTTTGCTGAGAAGTTGATTGATAAAGAGAGAGGATATCCATAATTGCCCGCGCTTCAATAACAGAGGCTAGACTCAGCAGCAAGGTGTCGTCAGCAAACTGACTATGAGTGGTCGAAGGACAAATTTGAGGTGATTTTCAAACCAGAAATGATGGATTGATTTTTAGCCGCTTCCAAAGCCCTGCTGAGAGAGTCTGCCATTAGAACAAACAAGAAAGGTGACAGGGGATCACCTTGCCTGATACCTTTGCTACTTTTGAAGAAACCCGCTGGAATACCATTAATAAGTATAGAGAAGCAAGGGGTCGAGATACACGAGAAAATCCAGCTACACCACTTGTTGTCGAAGCCAAATTTTTCCAGAACTTTAATTAGGAAAGGCCAACTGACTCTGTCAAAGGCTTTTTGCATATCCAGTTTTAAGATCATTCCAGGGGACTTCGCAAGAAAGGCCGAGTGAATGGCTTCATGAACAGTAATAATACCTCCTTGGATGAGATGACCTTTGATGAAGCCATTCTGATTGTGAGAGATGAGGTCCAGCATAAGAGGTTTAAGTCTGGAGGCCAACATCTTAGTGATAATCTTGTAAGATGTGTTGCAAAGGCTAATTGGCCTGAAATTGGACACATCTTTAGAGTTATGCACTTTTGGGGCGAGAGCCACAAAAGTGGTATTCCATTCCTTAAGTAGGTTGTTGTTCATTTGAAATTCATTAACTGCTTGGAAGAGGTCCTGCTTGATGATTTCCCAAAAGACTTGAAAGAAGGCAACAGGAAAGCCGTCAGGACCCGGAGCTTTGTCTCTCTTCATAGCAAAAACTGCCTTATGAATTTCCTCCATAGAAAAAGGCTTGGTCAGATTATTATTCATCTCAGGAGACACCAGATGCGGAATATGCTGGAGCATTTCATTCATTGATTGTTCCGGAGGGGGAAGATTAGCATGGAGGAGATTGGAATAGAAGGATATTAGCTCATTGGAGATATCGGACTCAACAGTTAGTAAGTTCCCTTCCGACGACACCAACTCCCGGATCTTGTCTCTAGCTTTATGCTTACAAGCAGTGATGTGGAAAAATTTGGTATTACGATCTCCCTGCTCAAGCCAAAGGGCCCGAGAACATTGCCTCCAATAGGTCTCTTCTTCTTTAAGAGTGTTATGATAATCACTGAGAAGAGAGATTTCCTGTTGATGAAGGTGATCCAATCTACCAACAGCCTCGATATCTTCAGAAATTTTTGCCAGTCTCTGAGTTAGCTCTCGCTTGCGAAGCTTGATGTTACCGAAGACCTTCGACTTCCATATTTTGAGTTGTTTTTTAATTTCTTTGAGTTTGCTGGAAAATCTGAACTTATTAGTGCCATCGATATTGATATTCCACCAATCAGCAACAAGGGGGGTCAGCTAGTTATTTTCAAGCCAGGCTAGCTCAAATCTGAAGGGAGGGTTCTTGGCATTAATTTTGTGATTGGCGCTTAACAGAAGAGGGCTGTGGTCGGAAACCACCCTAGGCAGGGAGTTGAGGTAGAAGTCAGGAAAGAGAGAGATCCAGTCCAGAGAACCTAGAGATCTATCCAATCTGCATTGTATGTGGTTCCGGCCCAATCTGCGATTTGACCAAGTGTAAGAAGAGCCGTGGAGTTCCATATCCAGAAGGGAATTCTCCCTTATGAAGTCAGCCAAAGCCGCCATGCTAACCGGCATGACAACCATACCTCCCTGTTTTTCCGAAGGATAAAGAGGGCAGTTGAAATCGCCCATAATAAGGGTGGGGATATTACCACAAGTGATGATGAAGTTTGTGATATCATTCCAAAGTTTTCCATGATGGTTCTCCAAATTTGGGGCATACACATTGATAGTAATCCAAGAGAAGTCCATCCCTACTTCTTGGAAGAGAACACATAAAATTGGGGTGCTTGAACAGGCACTCCCCTTTGAGACTTCTGGGATCCCACATAGTACAAAGCCCCCCTGAGTTCCCAGTAGACGGTTGAGATTCAAAAGAAGCTGCTGGCCAGAGTTTAAGGAGGCGATCATCCTTTTTTAATTTGGTTTCTTGTAACATTATGATATCAGGAGAGTGCTGAATTTTGATGTCTTTGATGACTCTTTGCTTTTGAAGAGAGTTGAGCCCTCTTATATTCCAAGAAATGATCTTCATTTCTTTGGTTTGGGTTTATTCCCCACCACCATGGGGATTGTACTTTGAGTTCCTTGCGCAACATTTGTAGCTACTTCTTGTTGAAGCTTAACACTGCTCGAAATTCTGCCCCGAGCTTTTTCCAGGCCTATATCAGGTTTCTTGTTGTTGCTTCTAGTAAGGCGATGAGAGAAACAATCATCAGAAGAGAGATCCGAGGGGGAGGGGACAGAGTCCACCGTAGGCGGACAGAGGGGAGACAGGGTGGGAGGAACCATGGAAGAGGGAAACAAAGGAAGGGGAGGGAAGGGAAGCGGAACAGAAAAAGGTGAAGGAGGGGGGGAGGAGGGAGCCAGGAGCAGGTCCCCTCCAAGAGAGGAAGATGCGGGGAGATCCGAGGAGGGCAAAGGGGGGATGAGAGGTTGAAAGGCCAGAGGGGAGGGAGCGACCTCAGAAGCAGGATCAGAAGATGTGTTGATCTCTCCCTCCTCAAGGAGAGCGAAGGAATTTGAAGTGGGTATGATCGGGATCTCAAGAGAAGACGATTTGGGTATAAATTTGTTTTTGATTTTTGGGGATAGGGTTTGGGGCTTAGGTTTTGGTTGAGGTTTATATGGGCAGCCAGAGGCCCGATGGCTGAGTTTTTTGCAGAAGGAGCAAGCTTGAGGGATATATTCGTAATCAATGGGTTGCTTCCAGTTTCCAAAGTCCGAAATAAGCTCAATATCTTTTAGTAAGGGGCAACTAATATCAACATTAACAAAAAAACGAGCATGAATGAATCTATTTTTTGCTTTTGTAGCTTGATCAATAGCAATTAAAGAGCCTATTGAGAGAGCAATACCTTCAATAACCGCCGGGTGCCAGAACTCCAGAGGGAGTCCTGGGAGGCGAACCAAGATTGGGGCTTGGGTCATGGATTCTGTGTGTGGGTTGAAACCTGGAGACCATTTCCTGAGATAGAAACCCCACCTGCCGAAAAACCATGGACCACCTAGCAGAGCTCTAGCGAAGTCTTCTTTCAAGCTGAAGGAGAATAAAATGAAACCATTAGGCATAGCCGCTATTTCTAGCACTCCACATGGATGCCATTTTAGTCGAGCCCATTTTTTTATATCCTCCAAAGGGGGTCTAGGTCCCATCAGAGTGCCTACCAAGGACAGATCACGAGAAGCAGAAGCAACTTCCGTGATATGAGAGGGGATGCGCAGGGAAAAGGACCCATCAGTCAGTGAGGGGGAAAGCTTTTCCGGGCTATGAGCTGATGTGGAACCCTCCACTACTTTAGACCATACGTCAGGCGGCTTTGGAGAGAGGTACCCTGACAGGAGGGGCCCCCGATCCGGACCAGATGGGTCCGGCATCCAATCCAGAACCAGAGATAGCAGAAGGACGCAGCAGGTAGAATCAGTAGCCAGGAGCGCTCCAAATCGATGTCGACTTCGCTTGGACTCACATATCTAAGCTATTTGCTGAAGAAATATAAATACTAATTGATTGTATTCACCACTATTAATCCTTTTTAAATAATTAGATTTTCTTGGAGAACTACTAATTCTTAAGTGCAGGACCTAAAAATGTTTGTCAAAGAAAGGAGTTCGAAACAAAATTTTCTAAATACACGTGTGTTTCAAGTTTCCAAATGAAAAATGACTAAACGACATTAAGTCTAAAATATAAAAAAACACACCAAATTCAAAGCACTTGATTTGCAAGTTTAGATTATGGTATGCCCCATCCACTTAAAACTAGGACATAACCCCTTTGGCATAAGCCTTAAGCTATAACAATGGTGGTGGCCCTAGGAACCCCAAAGTAGTCCACACAAGAGGGAACCTTGGGGATGAAGCATGAAGTTCTCCCCACACCCTCTTGACTAGTATACACGTGAGATTTAGCGTCAAAGTTATCTGTATCATGACCCAAGTGAGATTACACGATAGACGCATTTATTGCCCACTATGCTTGAAGGGGGTTAAGTAAAGCCGGGATAATCCTTAAGAAACCTTTGTAAAGCGAGCTCTCTCTTAGATAAATTTTGACACCTAGTTGAGTGAATCACATAGGAATCTATCTTTGACCAGGAGCCAAATTTGACCATTTCAAAACTAATTTGAGTTTAGAGTCATTATTCATCATGAAACGTGTGAAGTGTTACTTTTGTGTAGTTTTTCACTCACCCTAAGGCGAGGCAAAACTCTGCCAAAGTGAGGCAAAAAAATTTCACCCCCAATTGATCTACTTCCTTCACTTTCTTTTGACACTTTGTTGATTAGGAGAAGAGTGACTACCCTTGTGTTGCTAATTGATTGTATTTTCCACTTTTGTGTTTGTTTATGCTCATCCATGTTTGCGGCTGAGTTGTTAAACGTATAAAGTGCATGGAGAAGTTTTCATATCATTGGTAGTATTTTTTATCTTGATACCCAAGTCAATATCGCCAATCGTAGTTAGGCATGATTCAGTAGTTGAATTGTTATTTTGCTTGTATCGTATCACAACAATTTTGATACTTCTTGTTTCTTGAAAACTTGACCTAAGTGTCTAAATTTTAACGTTACACTATGCACATCGTAACAATTCCTTGGTATACTCTAGCCTTGGTTTTCTTTCAAACATTACCTCGATTTTGAAAGGTGTTGTTGTTATCTTTGTGCGCATCGTGTCAATATTATTTCGATACTAATACCTTACTTTTCTGTAAAGTTTGGTTAACGTATCTTAATGGTATTGTTGCATCGTTCATATTCGTAACTCCCGCTTTTTAAGATATATATCTTGATTGGACTTAAACTTGTTTTTAGTATACCTTGCTTAGAAATCGTATCAACCTTTTATTATTACTTATGTCTTGTTCGTTTTTGAACTTGGTATAAGTGGTTACGTGTCAAAATATTAACTGATTGGATGCTTAGGAAGTAATCCATTTGAATAATTGGTTTACCAAAAACTTTGTGTGATTGTGTCTCATTTTTAACATCAACTTATACATTTTGGACAATCACTTTGATCCATTTATTCTTTATCATTCATTATTCTTTGTTCAATAATTTGGATTTTTTATTTGAACTTGTGTGATTGTTCCTTGTGTTTATCCTCCTTATAAACTCATTTATAGGACAATCCTTTGGGTATTTGATCCTTTTGATCTTCTTGTTTTTACCTAAGTTCATGATCATTTTTAACACATCTTTCAAACCTTGGCAAAAACATTTCCTATCAAGAAACTTTTGCATCAATCAAACATGGGAAATATTTCCTTTGTATCCTTTATGTTGCTAAAATTTTGATCAATCCTTTGACATTTACACCTCCAAAGCTTGTTATATTATCAATCTTGAGTCATCACGATGTATTTTTTCCTTAGATTCCCTCTTGGAAAATCATGTAAGCATCCCCATCTTTATGAAATTTCTAGTTGGTTGTTGTTATTCTACCCAAATCAACATGAAACATTCTTCACTTTGAAGAATTTTTATCACACTATCTAGGTCTAGGCATTTGGACTTAGTGAACACCAACTATGAATGATTATCACATGGTTCCTTATACATATGACCATAAAGAATCAAAATTTAGGCGTCTGCATCAAAAGAATCCTATCACGACTAAACCATGTTTGGTTCTTCACGTTAGAGAACCCATTCGGGTAACCCGTTCGCCACCTTCATCTCATAGTCGGTGGTATGGTTTAGACACTTCTGATCCAAATTATTATTTGTGTTCCCCCCACTATTCTTCTAATTCTAATCCAAGCATTTCCTCTTCTTCTGAGGATTCCAATCCAAATATTTCATTTGATTATTTGGATCCAAACTAATATTCATATTCATCTAATTCAACTCCTACGTCACAGTCCTCCCCTTCTTTGCAGGACCTCCTTCATCATACTTCTACTGCGATTCATGATTCCCTCCTTTCTTTGCGGGACCTCCTTTATCATTCATCCAATTCGAATCCTAATTTTTGGTCCTCCCCTTCTTCGCAGGCCTTATTTATAAAACATCTAATGTGATTCTTCAATTGCGGTCCTCCCCTTCTTCACAAGACCTCTTTTATCAATCACCTCAACAAACCCTTCCTCCTTTGAATATCTGTGTGACTCAAATTCCTTCTATTCAATCTTCTAAGTCGAATCCTATGTCACAATCTATAGAATTTTTGGTATGAAATCCTCCTATTATTCCTCCATGATGTCATCTTATAAGGAAACCTATACCAACCATATCTAAATCGACATCTTCTTCTACTCATGAGACATCTAGCCCTAAGTCTACTTTGTCTCTTGAATCATCTTCTTCTATCAATCATCATCAAACATCTTCTAACTCTTCCACACCAGTTGGACCTTTTTCTTCCAATCAAACCCATGTGGTCAATCAACAATCCATACCAATTGATTTCTTTCAGAACTAAAGAGCAATCATGGCCTTTATAGGGTCACATGAAGATACATCTCTAATAAATTATGAGAAAGGATTCTCTTTAGAATTTGATGCGTCCACGTATTATGAGGAATTTTTTTATTCCTTTTATCAAGAAACAAAGGAAGAGCCTCAGATCATGCAACTTAATCCTCCTCTTATTCTTCCATCTTCACATTCTTCATCACGTGATGAAACTCCTAGGTCTTGCATTGATCTATGGCCTATCTTCTCATCACCCAATCACTCTTTCTCTATCACAATTCCTTAATCAAAATCTCTTATGGGGTCAATGCCAAGTAGCCCTTCATCTTCGTCTAGGTGTGGATCACCTTCTAGTAGCCCTCCCTCTTCTATTTGTGGGACATTTTCGAGTAGTCCACTATCTTCTATTCTTGGGGCACATCTAACTAGCCCCTTGTATTCTATATATGGGTCACACCCAGGTATTCCATCATCTTTTACTCTTGGGCCACATCCTAGTATCCCATCATCTTATAGCTATGGGTCACGCCCTAATAACCCTTCTCCTTCTATTTTGGGGCCACGTCCTAGTAGCCCTTCATCTTCTGTCTGTGGCTCACCTCTTGGTATTCCATATTCTTTAATCCTTGGACCCTATCCTTTTCATCCATTGCATTATTCTTTTACCAAATATTGTGGCAATCCCACCATCCTTTCTCAAATCAATTCTAAACATCCACGTTCTTCTCCCACTTCCCGAGATCAGACATGCCAAGCATTAGCTTATAATAAACCTAGACAAGTTTTTTACCAAGCTAACACCAAAACACTGAAGAGGTCCAAAGATCCCAACGACTCAAATGATTATAAAATTCAAAATCAAATGTGATTCACGAATGCACACCAACGTACCCATCAAGTATGGCGCAAAGTGCAAAAACCTATGGATAGGGAACTCAAGCTCCCACATACGAAACCCATGTTTAAAAACAAATCACAATCATTTGTTGAGTTTGAACTCACTACGATCATTAAGACAGGGGATAATATCACTCTTGATAAATAAATTTTCTGATTTTGTCAAACAAGAGAGTTGAAATAAGTTTTCAGAAAGTAAAAGAATCAAAATCAATCAATTAAAAAGCAAAAGCTAAAATCAAAATCAAATTGATATATAACTCTCTCTTGGGATATTTCCAATAATATCTACCGGGGATATGGACGCCTGACTGGAAGTAGAGAAATTTTGTGATTAGAATCAAATGCATCTCTATTGGGGCTATGGATGCCTAGCTAGTAGCAGAGCAATGTAAGACACTCCTTCCACAATCCATTCACAAATCACCTTTCAAACTAAATCATTCCTACACATTGGCTAGTGTCTTCACTTGTTGTCTATTAACTCTTTCCTTCAAGAGGTAATTAATTTCCACGTGCACACATGGGATCTCGATGAGTAAACAGGATTAGTATGATACCAAGTGTTGCTTTTTTGGACCTTGTTCAAACTCTTTCTTTAGCGCATGTCTTGTCTCATGATTTGTGCCTTGGGCTAATCGGTTTTTCATCAACCGCCTTCTAAATATTTTCATAGCATCCTCCATTATTCAAAAATCATTTAGAAAATCCATGTGTATAGGATGTCCTCTTTGCCATGTCTACAGAAACTTTTGTCCTCTTTTAATAAGATAAATTTTTACTTCCTTTCTCTCATGTGTTTCTTGGCCAGCTTACGTTGGAGGCATCCTTTCTCCCTCATGATTGAACCTATTCTATATTGTTCTTGATCCCCCCTTTAGAAAGTGAAGAGTTTGTCTTTGAATACTCCCACCTAATTGTTGGAGCATTTTCACATCTTCACTTTCTTACGCATACATGTGGCATTTTGCCCTTGTACATCCCATCTATTACTAGGGGAATCCATGCTTCTTTTTCTTCCTGCACATAGTTTCAGAAAACTTTCAAAATAAAAATGTTCAAATATGTTTCTAAAAAATAAAAAAAGTAAAAATCATCCTACAAAACATCGCTCTTTAGTTCCTACCTCTTCTTTTGCGTGACTTGTGAATCATCATGATCTACCTCTATTAACAAATATAGTTTTCTTATTATGTCTGTACTCTGGGGCACAATGAGTTTCTTGGTACAGTTTCATAGTGCACGATTGCTTTTCATAGGACCCAAGTGTCCTATGTTATTACCCTTACATGTATTCTTTCTTGGGGCACCACTTTTAGCCCTTATCGTTAATTCACACAGGTTGGAATCAAATATTGATAACAAAAACATTACATTATGTTTCTTTGTTTGGTTAGCTTGTTTACTTTCTCATATTGCATTGCATTATGAATGTTGCAGGGAGTTAGGAATCTTTTACTTTCTCATACTGCATTGAATTTTGTATGTTGCATGGAGTTGGTGTTTTTAGCAATGGAAATTTGTTCATATATGGCTATTCATGTCATACTACACTTTTGTTCATTCTTTTCAATAAGGACCGATGACATCGATCATAAGAAAAATGATGAAATAAAGTTGGTTTTTAAATCGGCATCACATCAAAAAATTCATGAGTCAACCTTTCATGATCCCCTCCAAAAATAATGTCATCAACATAAAATATTACAATTAGCATCTTGTCTTCTTATTCTTTGATGTAGAGATTGCTATCAACGACTCCCTTTCTGAAACCTTGTTGAATAAGATAAGCATCCAACCTACTATACCAAGCTCTAGGAATTTGTTTGAGTCTATACCATCCCTTTTTCAACCTATATACATAGTTATAGTCAATTTTATATGCCCTTAAAACAACACTTTGATCCCATGCACACCGGCCTATCACCCAATGGGTGTTGCGCACTCACCCGAGGCACGTGCAGGCACCTAGCCCCTCCTTTATGTGAGCATTATGAGAATATATTTCTATCGATAGAAGATTAGGTGCAGAAAAGTAAATAATCATGCACTCATTCTGAAATCATAGGATGAACTATTACATATACATACCCATGAAAATAACAAGAGAAACATCATGCAAAAACAAATCTGATTCATAACATGAAGAAAAGACACTAGGGTTTACACCCACGAACCAGATATTTAGAACAGAGCCATATATTCATATTGATTATAGTTTCAGTAACCACATTACATTCAAAAGGGTCATAACAGACCAAATGTATCAAAACATAGATCTAACTCATGTATCAAAAGTCCTAGCTACGCTTCCCTTATTACAAAAGTTTTGCAGACCCACCCCTTAGACATGATAACATTCCTATAGTCCTCTAGTGATAACCCTAGCTCCTAGAACCTCCTAATATATTATAGAGCTTCACTTTCCATCCCCTCTGTCTTGGTCTAACACCCCATCTATCTCTTCATCGATTGGTGTCTTCATCTACCCCAGAATATCTATAAATAGGTTTAGCACCCACCGCCATGCCTTCCTCTAGGAGCAGATTACTTGCCAAGTGTCCATGTGGTCCTCTAATGGAGCATGCTTATTCTAATCGAAGCTTTCCAATTTCTACAATGATGTCTTCCTTGGAATATTCCATGCGTGTAATATTCTTTCCTTGACCACTAAGACTCCAGGCTGGCACCTTATCCACTTCACATGCCAAGTTGGGTCACATTTTTCCTCAAGTTCCTTTTGGAATGCCAAATATGGCTAAGTCCTGAGATACTTTTTTACCTTGCACGTGCACCTTGGTTCCTCGTAAACCCTTTTGAAATCCTTTCCCTGTGTGCTTTTCCCTGTGCACCCTTCTTCTTCCTATCCGTGCTCGCTCATGTGCTCTTTTTCACTTAGCCAATATTTTGAGGCCCAACATCACCCCACACTAAGCTTGTTCTCCATCCTCAAAAACATCCTCTCTCCAAAGAATAAAGAATGGCGGGACTTGGATAGTATGAATAAAGAATGAAGGAATGAAGAATGAGTAATGGAAGAATGAAGAAATGAAGAAATTTTCTACTATTATAGTAGGAGTGGGAACTCCTTTCACATTGTCACCTTGATCTTCTCCCAGGCATCAAATTTTCCCTACACCTACTGAAGTAGGTCACCCATTAGAGGGCTCACCTCTTCAAAACTCAATTCATCCCCCTTAGCATTTAGCGTATCAACAATCCCTTTCAGCTATTTTTTAAGTTCATCAAGCACATCCATCCTTCGTGTGACCTAGGGTTACAGCTCCTTGAGCTGATTTTTGACTAAACCTCGCAAGGTTTTGATTTTTTTCATTTTCTTTTCAACCTCGGTCAAGATCTTATCCCGCTCTACCCTGTTTCCTTTGTTCTTCTCTTAGAACTATTTTAGATCTGCCTCATGTGTAGCAACTAGGATACTTTCTACTCTATCCCTATTAGCATAGTTATCATATACGTCCTCAGCCATACGCATGGTGGTTTGTATAGTGACAAGGAGTTTGGAATATCGAGAGATTGTCTCCCCGATCTTTTTACTTTCTTTCTTCTTTTGGTGCACCGATGCCTCTTCTACCGATTCTAAAGTGAGTAGTTGTCTCTCCATGGTGAGGATGCAAGTTAAGTCTTACAAGCATTGCAAGGTTGACTCGTAATTTTGTTCAAGCGAGTTTAGGTTTGGATGCTTCAAGACAATAACATCTGTAATCATCTCTATCTTTTTTTAGACCTTGTGTGCCTTAACCTTTTCTTCCCTCAGTTCGTGTCTTAACTGTGCATTGATTAACTCTTCCTGATTTAGATCCTTTCTCTTATCAATGAGATCCTCATTCTTCTTCTCTAATTCCCCCTCGAGAAATCTTACTTTGTCATTCCTCCCAAAAATTCTTGCCTCAAACTCAACTGATACCTTGTTAAGTGAATTGCAAACTTGCTCATCTGATAACTTCTGAGCATTCACCAGTGGGCTTATCCCTTTAGTTTATGGCATCTTCATCAGCACCCCCTGGTTGACTTTGAACTTAGTTTCATTGACATGGGACTCAAATTCCCAAGATAACATCTTCCTTGTCCAAGGGTACATGCCTTCTTCTTCGAATAAAGACATTGCAAGGAGTTGGTCTGTAGGCATGGTACTTTGGAAGTGTGCACGTAGAACCTTATTTGAATCATGGATATATCCCATCACCTACTCCTACGCTGCTACCACTCTCTTCCCTCCTATGTGCGCTACCTTTGGAAAGCTTACTGCTAAGTTGGGATCTCTACCCATGCTCCTATAGTCCTTTCCTACGCTCTCCTCTTCTATCTCCTTAAGCACTTCTTTAACGTTGCACTCCACCTCATGCTCCACCAAGTCCTTTATTATGCCCATTACTTCTCTCTCCGCGGACTTCTGTATCTTCTCCTTGGTGAGGCTTGGGGTCCTTTGATTTTTAGTATTTACCTCCTCACTCTCCCTTTTTCCTTGAGCGTCTTCTTACTCCTCATCCTTATCTTTACTCCCTTCTTCCTCCGAGTCATGTACATCATACACGAGATGGTACTACATTTACTCATGCTCATCATCATCTATTTCACCTTTGTATGCCTCCAAGCTCTTTGTATCTTTTGATTCTACCTTCCCCACTATCGTTTGCTTCTTCCTAACTGGGTATTCCTCTTTCTCTTCTTCTTCAGTAGACGACTCCTTCCCTAATGATTCTTCTTGTATAGGAGGCTATTCTTACTCTGGCACCTCCTTTTCTGGTGTCTTTTCCTTTTTCTTAATGGGGGACTTCTTCCTCCAAGCATATGTGCTGGGCTTTGTGCCTAACTCCGGTGAGCCCACATATTGTGTTGTCTGTAAACTTGGTGCCTTCTTCTCTAGAGCCTCTTCCCTCTCCCTCTTCCTTGGCATGTCCTTCTTTCTTCCAGTGGGATACTCTAGGATGGAGATATCATTCTCCAAGTAGGTTCCCTTTTCATACTTGGTCTTGATGCGTAGGTACACCCTCGCTACGGTACTTCTAGCAATTAGCAGCATTACAGGTTTTATCATGCACACCTTATGGAAGACATACTTCTCCACATAAGTGTGCTTCTTAGGGTATACAAGATTTATTCGTAGGTCACGGTGGTCCTAGTCTACTTCTCTATGTTAGAACCTTAGTCTTTTTTCCTCCTTAAAGAGATTGAACCCTACTTGAAAGTATTGCGTGGTGAAAGAGAAAGGTAGTTTGCACCATGGACTCTTGGTCTCATATGTCATAGTGAATCTGCCAATGCAAAAATGTTGGTAGATAGCAAACTCAATTTCTTCTTGTACTAGAGCTGGAATTTTTTTAGGTATTCTCCACTCCACCTTGAACACGTCACGCATTTGTGTGTACCATTTCTCCAGCAGCACCTTGTGGGAGGTTGTCATGATATCACAATTGTATTTTTCAAATCTCTTTATGAGGGAATGGTATTCATCTAGATACTCCCATACAAACTTCTCTGGCCCATCAGGCACTCCAATTTCTGAGAATACGATGGTGAGAAGAACATTTCCAAACATAATATTTTCTCCTTTATGCGTGGCATTAATTATGTCATCTATAATAAAGGCGGACAAGTTATAGATAGTTCCTTCTGAAATTTTTCTGTACACATTCAACCATGCCTTGTTGACTTTTGTTCACCTTTCTTGTCCATTTAGCTTGGATATCAAGTGCGCAACCATCCTCATCACTGGATTAGAAATATCAAGGATGTCGAAGTAGCAAGACCCCTTTTTATATTCATACATCTTCACAGTCTCCTTAATCGCATCTTTATCCTCCAAGTCATCATCTAGCAGTTCTCCTTCACAAATAAGGTCAGTAAAATTAGAGATAAGTTGGGGAGTTATGCCCATTCTGTGGCCTACGAAGTAGAATTAGTCCTTGTGCAGACATAACATCAACCATTGGTATAGATGCTTGGACTTTCCAAAATAGGGAAACTCATACAGTTGTAGCAATCCGTCCTTCTCCAATTTTACCTTGATCTCATCGTTGTAGATTAGCATCCCTTCTGGTGTCCTCTTATCCATCGGCCGAACTAGTTCTAATGGCATCTCCTTCTTAGCGGTGATTGTGTGATGGTTATAGTCACTCACGGCCATCTTCCTTACATGGGATACCCATTCCTTTCCAAGTAACACTCCATCTGGGTACTACACCTCCGCATACCACTCCTCATTAAAACTAGTGGTGGTAGTCTGTTTTCCTTTTCCCTTGCCCTTCTTTGTTGAAACGGTTGCCTTCTTTGGTGTCATTTTCTTGTTGGGTTAAAAACAATATCATCCTTTCTCCTCTTCCTTTCTCTGCTAGAATATGTGGTGCAACCTCGCAAAAAATCCTTCTATTCCCATGCCCTAGCTACAAAACCCTAACCTGGAAAACCCTTCCACAAGACAAATTACTCCAATGAAACTTTCTTCCCTAAGCTCGTGTACTCCTTCCACTCTAGTTCACAAATCCCACTAGTCACTCACTTTAGATTTGCACAATTCTTCCTTCACACAAATATTTCTACGCGGATGCCCTAATTCATAAGAGCTCTTCAATATTGTAGTAGCAAAGTAAACAATGATGTGTCCAAATTTCTACTTATAGATTTTTACTAATCTCCAACAATAAATGTTATGCCACCTACCAATGTACTTAACATTAAATGTGGTTTTTTCACTAAACCCGAGATTAAGCACTTATACTCCCACGCCTAATCCTACGTGAAAAATCTCTACAACCTTCTAGCACGCAAAAATCCTTACTGACTGAAGACTCTTACGTGCGCATTTACTGCGGCTAAGGCACTTCTTCTGTCCTTGATTTGATTTTTGCCCTCGCCTACCTCATGTTGTTCCAGTGCTTCTAATCCATTGTATGTGGTCTTTATAAAGCCTTCTTGACACAAAAATTTCTTTTCCATCTTTTCCACTTGTGCTCCCCTACTTTACATGCTTTTTATCCTTTAAACTAGGCCTTTAACACAACTTTCACTACCATCTTCCATTTCACTTCCTATTACGCCACCCCACACTAAAATAGATGTCCGGTCCTCTGTGCATATACAACCTTTTGAAAGTAATAAGTGGTTACTGTCGCACAAGGTGTACAAAAAAACACAAAAAGAAAGGAATAAGCAACAAGAAAGGCAAACAAAAGGAAAAGAAATACATTAATGGAAATCCTAGGCTAGTTGGCAATATTGCCTTATTTACAAACAAAAGGAAGACTTATTTATAATAAGGCTTCATCCTACCCCCATTGAAATGGTCTGGTAATCTCGTCCTATCCAACACTTTAAACTGGAAAGTGCCTAAATCAAGGATGTACAAGATTATGTATGGTCCTAACCAATGGAATTTTAGCCTCCTAGGATGGCGTAAAAATTTAGGGTCATATAACAAAACCATCTGCCCAACCTTGAATTGTTTGCTTTTGATATGACGATCATTTCATGATTTTTTTCTTTCCTTCTCTATCTTCTGAATCCATCTAGAAAGTGATCACCTTTTGTCTAGCTACATTAACTTATCAATCCTTTCCTTGAGTGCTAGTTCACCAGCTAATCCTCCTGCATGCACAATACACAACAATGGTAACATGAATTTAATTGGAAAAATAGCCTCCGTGCCAAACACCAATTGAAATGGTGTGGCCTTGTTCAACCTCTTGTAGGTTGTTATGTATGCCCATAGGATGGCTGATACCTTGTCATCCCAATCTTGTCTTCCAACATTACAAATTTTGGTTGACGTGTGAGTTAGTATCTTGTTAAATGCATAAGCAATTCCATTGACTTGGGGATGATAAGGGGTGGTCTTGTGATGGGCCACCATAAAATCTACCAATAGATTCATGACCGTTTCATTCAAAAAATGTGTACCTCTGTCACTAGTCAATCTTCAAGGGCATCCATACATGTTGATTATTTTCTCCCATAAGAATCTAGCTGTTGTTGCTACTTTACAATCCTTTGTAGGCTCTGCCTACACCCACCTGGTCAAGTAATCAATGTAAGTGATGATTTAGCACAAACTAGTCCTTCGTGTGGTGGGTGAAATTGGTCCTACAAAGTCAATTGCTCATTTCTCAAATGGTTTTGTGCTAGCTATTGGTCTCCAGGACATCTCATCTCTCCTTCTGGGTTTCCCAAGGTACTGGAAATGGTCATAGGCCTTGAAAAACTCAATACTATCCTATTAGATACTTTCCCACTAAATCCATGAGATTAGAATCTTCTGTGTGGTTTTATTTCCTACATAGTTTCCACCTACAATCCCACCATGTGATTATTCCATAATTACAATATGATCATGTTCTAACACGCATCGGTGTAGAACCTTATCATGACCTAACTTTTATAAATCACCACCAATTAGCATGTAGGGCACGACGTGTATAGCTAAATTATTTCTCTCCAAAATTTTCATTCGCTTTGGCACCACACCCATTTTGAGAAATACTGCAATATATTCTAAGTCAGAGGGCACGAGTTGTAACCTAAAAAGTTGCACATCTGGCATGGCATCCTCGATGCTCTGCATGTGCTCCCTTGATTCAATTCTTGATAAGTGATTAGGTCTCGAATTACTCTTTCCTGGTTTTACCACAACGGTAAACTCAAACTCTTGAAATAATAGGACCCACCAACATATCTGCCCTTGTAAAACAGTTTTTTTCACCAAGTACTTCAATTCCATGTGGTCCGTGTAGAATATGAATGGTGTTGACAACATATACTGACCAAACGTGTGCATCACGTAGATCATTGATAGTGCTTCGCACTCAATAGTTGTGTAATTCTATTCTGCTGGTGTCAACTTCCTACTTGAAAAAGAAAGGGGGTGATCAACAATCCCCTCACCAGGTTGTGCTAGTACTTCGCCAATGGTTGTCCTTGAGGCATCAACATGCACATGGAAAGGCTTATCCCAAGAAGGAAAGCGTAATATGGGTGTAGTGACAAGCCTATATTTCAAAGTGTCAAACGTCGTCTATTGCCCCTCTCCCCAGTGAAAGGCAATTTTGTGTTTTAGGAATTTTTCCAATGGCGCAACAATCTTGGCATACCCCTTAATAAACTTCTAGTAGTACCCCGTATGTCCAAGGAATCTGTGCACTGCTCTCTAACTGGTAGGCTTGTTTAATCTTACAATAACGGAAACCTTTTCGGGATCCACTAACAAACCTTCATTACATATAATATGCCCCAGAAGAATTCAAAATGGAGTAGGAAAATCACACTTCTTAATGTTGAGGGATATTCTCAACTATTGACATCTCTCGAAAATCAGCCTCAAATTGTCACAATGGTCTTTTAATAGTCCATACATTGTCCAGTCATCAAGGTATACTTGAAGGAACTTATGGATGAAGTCTTAAAATGATTATACCACAATGCGCGAGAACACAACAGGCACATTCTTCAGTCCAAAAGGCATGACCGTGTAGGAAAAGCTTCCCCTTCAGTGGTGAAATTTGTCTTTTCTTGGTATTCCTTTGTAATTCTAACTTGGTGATACCCTAAGAATCCATCTATGTAGGAATAGACTTCGTGCCTAGATACTCCTTCCAGAATCTCTTCAGTAAATGGGGTTGGAAAAGGGTCAATGACACATACTGCATTTAAGTCCATGTAATCAACACAGATCTTTATCCTTCCATCCTTCTTAATGCTTATGACCATTGGAATTATTCATTCTAATTCCTCAATGGCCTCAATGGTGTCTGATGTGATCATATTTTCTATCTCCTCCTTGAACTTAACATGAAGATTTAGGTTCATTCAGTAAGGCCTTTTCCAAATTGGGCACCCACCCTCCTTAAACTTGATCTTAATTTCCCCCAAGTAGTGGTGAATGCCTTTAAGCTCATGATACTTGCGCAGGAATAAGTCCTGAAACTCACGCAACAGATCAATGATCTTGGAAACTTATTTTCCAGTCAATAGTCCTCAATAATAGCTTCCTTAGGTTCTTCCTCTGAGCCAATTTTAACCTTCTTTGTCTTCAAGGTTTCATGGTAGGCATGCACTTGCTCATCAACACTATCCATGAATTTACGTGTACCTTCAGAATGGTTAAAATCTAGACTTTCTACTTCTTCGCCATCTATCATAGAGACCATTTTCCCTTTTTCTTTTTCTATGCATGCATGCTCAAGATGTATCTCTTCTTATTCCTCCTCATCAAAATACATCTCCAAACTAGGTTCACCTAATAAATCCAGTATCCTATCCTCCACCATATCACTATCTCCCATTGTAAGGCGCTTGACAACTTGCAATGCCATATCCACTAATGGTTTAGTAATCTGGTACTCAAAATATTGAATGAGATCAGCCGCCAATTCCTACCAATTCCCTGTCTGATGGCATATCTCTGAGTGGATGTATCATGCACGTGCATAGCCTTATAAGGTGGAATATAACTTATGCACCCATAAAGAAGGTGGCAAGGCTTCTGCACCTTCTATCTAGGACTTCTCACACACTTAGATGTGAAACGAGGTGGGTTCTTTGCCATGGTAGTCCTGTATGATAGTATGTGCATTGCTTATGGAAAAGCTAATAGAGAACATGATTCTTACATCGCGCCACTCTAGAAGGCTATCACAATGTGTCACCCACCAACGCGCTGCATTCCTGATCAAGTTATAGTTGAGCATCTCTCTTCTTTCGTCCTCATTTTTCCATTGAGCCTCTATTTCTTGTAAAACATCATTAGGATTGGCTCCTCTAGAGTAACTTGGTAACTTCTTCCCTCCTAGGCACTTGACTAAGTGTGCCTTTTTCACTCTTGTCACCGAGCCTCTTAACTTTCACCCAATTAACTCATAAGGACCATGTGCCCAATTGTCACATGCCACACTAGTTGTATCACTCATAGATTGAGCGTCTTAAAACTGAATAACCCCTTTCATAGAATGAATCATATCAGGGTCCCTGATAGAGCACACATAGATTCTTTCAAGAACTTCTTCTCCTAAGTGCTCAGTATAGGATGTTAACTTCCCATATGTCAAAGGGATGATAACCCATTCTTCCTTGTTCTCAAAACTTATATACCCTTTATTGAACCGTAGGTCAACATTGTTCTTATAACACCAGGGGAACCTAAGTAATGTTGGAAAGTTGTCTACCTTGGCTAGTGCCAAGACTTCAAAATCCCCAGTAAAATTTTCCCCTTGCATAGTGATTACGACATCCTTCAAGACACCAATGCACATTACTTTTGTCTTGTTATTCATATACAACACATTTGAAGATGGTTGTAATGGGGGCCTTCCCATTTGGTGCAAATCATCTAGAGTGAGAACATTTACTTCCATGCTCATGTCAATCAAAATATTGCTTAGAAGAAAACCATCCATGATAGCATTCAAAGTAATCTCCTTATCATAGTCAAGGTTGTGGGGAGGAAGGTTAGCATGTAGAACATGCCTCTCACACTCCCCTCCAACACATAGAACCTTCTCCTGTAACCATTCTCTTAGCAAGGGAATGATATTCTCTTGCCTCAAAATTTTACATACTTCCCTGACCTCCTCTAGATCCTTCTGTGGAGTCTCTGCATTTTTCCTTTGCTCTAACTTCTTTGACTATTCTTTCAGGAACTGGATTTCTCCTTGCAGGTTCCTAATCACATCCATGGTCTCTTGATACACCTCTTTCTAATGAGCAGGGTCCAGAAAATTTCCGTGTACCACTTCTTCCCTTGTAACTAGTGTTATTTGCTTTGGTATCTCCCTGGTGTGCATGACCTCCGATTGCATCGTCACTTGTATAGGTTCTAGTCCTAACTCACGCGCCACTCATGGCATCCACTATGAGTTGGCATTCTTTATGCTTACCATCCTGATGCCTTTGTATTTCTGGTGTTGTTGGATCATATGCTCAAATATCTTTGGGAACTCCTCATACTTATTCTTCTTTCCACACCATGAGCATTACAAAAGATCAGGACATTTGTGCTTATAGTGCTCTGTAGACCCACAATTGTAACAAGTTCCATGTGGGAACTTGCTTCTTCCTCCTGTGTGGTTACCACGACCACGAAATACCCCTCGAAAGCCTCTCCCATGCACCCCTCCATCTGCACATATCACTCATAGTGACGATCATCATCCTTGGAACTACTTGCAAGGCTAGTCTGGCGCACACCAATATCAATGGCATCATGTATCTGGTCAATCAGATTACAATCCTTGGTGTCATGAGTAGTAGAGGAAATTTTTTTGCAATAGCAAGACACATTCTTATGGATCACGTGATGCAGTAGTGGACATCTACTTGCATTATGATCCCCATGGAAAATTTCATAGTCTACTGTCATGGCGTGTATCGACCTTCAAGGAAAAATGTCCTTTGCATGCCTTTATACCTCACAATCCATGCACCATAGACCACTGCAAGTCTCATGCACCGATTTCACAGATAAATTCTCCTGTTGCTTGGCCATTGTAGAAATTTGAGCCTCAAGGAAAGGGCTAACATTGGTATCCATGCTTCTAACAGCCTCAACGTGCAAGGTAGCCTCCAAGGCCTCGTGTGGGTCTAAGAACATATTATGTGAGAGAGCTCTCCTAAAAGGTGTTATCAACTCTCTAAAAAACCATTGTGCATTTTGAGAAGGGTTAATATCATAGTATAATGTTGACAAGAGAGTTTTGAAACACGCATTATATTCCTGCACACTCTCTATCATTCTTTGATGGATCTCCTTTAGTGCATTAATGCTCTTCTGTTAAAACTCAAGGATATGGAATTCAGATAAGAAAGTATTCTACAATGTGGTGTAATCTACCACTATCTGATGGGGCTCATATTTTTAGTACCAACTATGCGCGCGTCCCTGCAACATTGTTGGAAACTGACTTTCCTTTTGTTCCAGGGAAGTGATCCCCTTCACATGTCATAGAAGTTCACACTTATGTACATGCTCTGCAACATCCTCAATACCCTTGTAATCTGGTATAGGCAAATACATCTTGAAAAACACTTATGGAGGTGGCTAGGGACCTTGTCCTCCTGACCCAAAACCTTGATTTCCTCTGGTGTTTCCTCCACCACTAGATCCACTAGATCCATTGGGTCCTATTCCTCCTGAACCTCTAGGTCCACCAGGTCCACTAGGTCCTCTAGCTCCTATTCCACCATATCCACCTCTTATAGCCGGTAATGGGCCTTAAGTGGTCGCACCTAACATTCCAACTGTTCTACTGATCTACATGCCAATGGTTTGTGATATTATTCCGCTACCAAACGTGTATCCTGCACCACTCGTAGACACAATACCAAAAATTTACGTACTCACACTTTGCCCAAAAATCCTTCTAAACACAGGAATTGTTTTTACAACCATAGATGTCCCAAACAAGAAGTTAGATCTCCTAGGTGCATATCGGTCACTTCCATTGATACCAATTGGGTTAGCAACACTTGTTTCTTGATTTAGAAAACTATGCACTAGGGGTTGATCATGATGTGGGTTTAGATGCGCGTCAACGGCTCTCCTTTCTCCACGTGATGAACTCTCATTAGAAGCTGAAGGGGTTTCTCTCCCGTGCTTTGCAAGATGGGGTATCACAGACTGTTCAGGTTTCATGTCCTCTCTGTGAACCTCAATTCCTTCCTATAACATCTACCTCCATAGATCCATCACTCCTGCAACCTCATGTTGTCTAGCCAACTCTCTTTCACGTGCTTCACTATACTTGAGTCATCTTTCTTCCCTCTACTTTTCCGACGCAAGGTATTCCATCTTCCTCCACACTAGCTTCATTTCCTAATGCTCAGAGAATCTTAACCAATCATAGAGAATGCTTCCAAACTTAGCGTAATGATCAATATCTTCATAGCCAAGGGGATAGCCTACAAAAATGATCCTCTAGGATCCCTTAGGAACTCAAACTCATTAACCTCTGGATAAGAGTACGTAGAATTAACGTATTCCAGGGTATAACTGGTCAACACCCTTCTCCACCAATGATCAACAACACGTGTCCAAATCAAATCCACATCCTGTAGTCTCTGATATTCATCTTGGGTCCACACGTGATATCTATAGTACCAGCTTGATCTAGAAGCATATGTTGAGATCCATTCATATAACTCTTATGGAAAACAACAAAATAAGGTCTCATACAACTCATGATATATATGTTCTTCTACCCATTTACGTGCATAAAACTCAGGTCCTATACTAAATATTTGATCAAACTCATCCTCCATGCTCTTAAACCATGCTTCGACACTGTCCAAGGTCAAGCACTCTTTCATCACACATCATTCTCACAACTTCGAAAAGAGGTCCCGACAATGGAACCAAGATGTAGTCATTTTTATATGCCCTTAAAAAAACACTCTAATCCCACGCATGTCATCCTATCACCCAGCGGGCACTAGGCACTCACCTGAGGCATGCGCGGGCATGGAGCCCCTCCTTTATGTGAGCATTGTGAGAAGATATTTCAATCGATAGAAGATTAGGTGCAGAAAAGTAAATGATCATGCACTTCTTCTGAAAGCATAAGATTAGCTATTACATCTACATACCCATGCAAATAACAAGAGAAATGTCATGCAAGAATAGATGTGATTCATAACATGAAGAAAAGACACTAGGGTTTACACCTATGAACCAGACATTCATAAGAGAGCCATATATTCATATAGATCATAGTTTCAGTAACTGCATTACATTCAAAAGGGTCATAACAAACCAAATGTATGAAAACAAATATCTAACTCATGTATCAAAAGTCCTATCTACGGTTTCCTTATTACAAAAAAATTACAGACCCACCCCTTAGACATGATAACATTCCTACAGTACTCTAGTGAAAACCCTAGATCCTAGAACCTCCTAATATATTACAGAGCTTCATTTTCCATCCCCTCTATCTTGGTCTAATGCCCCATCTCTCTCTTCATTGACCAGTGTCTGCATCTACTTGAGCATCTCTATAAATAGGTTTAGCACCCACTGCCATGCCTTCCTCTAGGAGTTGATCACTTGCTAAGTGTCAATGTGGTTCTCTAATGGAGCATGCTTATTCTGATCCAAGCTCTCCACTTTCGATAATGATGTCTTCCTTAGAATATTCCATGCATGGAATATTCTTTCCTTGACCACCAAGCCTCTAGGCTGGCACCTTATCCACTTTGCATGCCTATTTGGGTCACATTTTTCCTCAAGTTCCTTTTGGAATGCCGAATATGGCTAATTTATGAGATCCTTTGTTCTACCTTGTGCACGTGCCCTAGTTCCTTATAAACCCTTCTTAAATCCTTTCACTGAGCCCTTTTTTCCATGCAACCTTCTTCTTCCTAGCCCCATCTGCATACGCGCCCTTTGGAATTTAGCCAATATTTTGAGGCCCAACAATAGTCTTTGTCTCCACTCAAACAAAATCATTTAGGTTTCTCAATATACACTTCCTCATTTAAGTTTCCATTTAGAAAAGTAGATTTGACATCCATTTGAAAAATTCTTATTTCTTGTGAGCTGCATATGCCAAGAATAATCTAATTGCTTCCATCCTTTCCACTGGTGCATATGTTTCATCAACATCAACTCCTTCCATTTGTGCATAGGCTTTACACACAAGTCTTGCTTTATTTATTTTTACTTCACCTTTTTCATTCATTTTATTCCTAAACACCCATTTTGTTCCTACAACATTCTTGTATTATGGCCTAGGCACAAAATCCCATGTTTCATTCTTCTAAATTTGGCCAAGTTCTTCATTCATGGCATATATCCAGTGTTTTTCATTACATGCTTCTTTCACATTCTTGGGTTCTATCATAGATAAGATGGTTATGTATTCATTATTGTGTTGACTTCTTAGCTTCCTTTTTGTGAGCACACCACCCTCTTTACTTCCTATAATCAAATCTGTTGGATGGTCTCTCCTAACTTGCCTTGAAGGTATATTAGTGTCATGCCTTTCTTCTTCTTCTTCTTCCACTTCTTCTACTTCTTCATGTGTGCTTCTTATTTCATCATTATCATCATCTTTATTTTCAATGGTATGTGCATCATCTTCATGGTTATCCTTAGGCTGATTTCTAAATTTTGAAGGTTGAGTTTCATCTATTTTTACATTTGTGCTTTCAAACACCTTCTGAAGCATCTTATTGTAGCATCTATAAGCTACACTAACTAATAAATAACCAAGAAATATGCCTTCATCATATCTGGCATCAAATTTTCCCAAATTTTATTCATCTCTCTTGATATAGCATTTTCTCCCAAAAAATCTTATGTGCTTCACATTAGTTGGTCTCCCTTTCCATAGTTTATAGGGTGTTTTACTAGTATTTACTCTTAATTGAGCTCTCTTTAGAATATAAACATTTGTGCACACTTATTCACTCCAATAGCTACCAGGAAGTCTAGATTCATTCAACATAGTCTTGCTCATTTCTTGCACAATCATGTTCTTTATTTTGACCACACCATTTTGTTGTGGTGTCCTTGTAGCTTAGAATTTCCTTTGTATTCCATGTTCTTTCCAATAGTCATCAAATTTATTAGACCAAAATTCTCCACCCCTGTCTGTTCTTAAGCATTTGATTTTAGTGTTCTTCACATTCTCCACAAGTGATTTGAAGGATTTGAATATATGCAAGGCTTCTGATTTGTGTTTTAGTCAAACTACCAATTTCATCTTGGTAAAATAATCTATTAGAAGCATGAAGTACTCATCTCCTTGCATACTTGCAGTTCTTGTAGGTCCACATAAATCTATATGAATAAGTTGTAAAGGTTGAGTAGTTGAATACTCTTTTGATTTGAATGACCCTCTTGTTTATTTGCCATGTAAACAAGCATTGCACATAGAATCTATTGGTTTCACAATTTTTGGCATGTTTCTAACTCCCTCTTTAGCACTCAATTTCACAAGATTTTCAAAGATGATGTGTCTTAATATCCTGTGCCATGACCATTTGTCATCAATTTTGCTTGTAATACATTTTTCTTTGTTTATCTCTTTGAGCACTTACATGTTATTTTTTTTTCTTTTTTCTTTTCCAACTCTCTTCCCTATTTTGCCATCAATCATTTTACACCCTTTATCATTGAAAAATAGATTGTAGCCTTGTTTGCACATTTGGCTAAAACATAGCAACTTATTTTTGAGCCCTTCAACATATAGAACATTTTCTGTGACTGTTTTACCATTGTCAATACTAAGAGTTCCCTTTCCCACAATATTTTTTGAATTGTTATCACGAAATCTAACCCCTGATTACTTATTTGCCAAATATAAACTTGATTTTTTCACCTGTCATATGAATGGAGCAGCCACTATCCAAGTACCAAATCATCCCTTCATCTTACACATGGAAGGTAGTTTAAGCTATCATACCATTCTCTTCTTTCTTGTTTTATCTATCTTTCAAAACATATATCCACTTACTTTGTTTGGAAGTTTGTGAGTTGCACATATTAGCTATATGACCTTCCTTTTGACATTTGTAACACAAAATATTATGAATTACTCTTATATGATGCAATTTTTAATTTCTCCTATTGCCTCTGGGTAAGTGCACGAAGTTGGGGGGGCAAGCAAAAAGTGGACAAAATCCTGAAAATGAACGAATCGCGATCGATTTTAGCAATAACGTGATCACGTTATCTTTTCCTAGGCTCGGGAATTCATGAACCTAAAATGTGCACGTAGTATAACACATACACGTTTCTATGAACACAAAATGCATACACATTTTTCTCTATATAAAGTTTATAGGGGCTGGAAGGAGCCATATTTACTAAAATAAATGTTAAATATTTCCTTTATTATTTCTTATACTTTAAATTTATTGTACTAAATATAAGAAATTAGGGTCAGTCTCCACCTAATGGAAGTGGTCCCATAGTTCTGAGAATGATAATCTAGAAGATGGTTTTTCAAAATCTAATCTGGTCATTACTTACTCATTTTCAGAATTTCATCAATGACCTAAAAATTTCAAGCCATATTTATTGTAGTCGGTCTTTGTTTTGTGAAAACATATAGTTGTTTTGTAGGTTTTTTCACCTTCTAGATTGGATTTTGGCCCTACCACTGCTTGAATTGGTACTAATTTTGAAATTTGGTTCATAATTCACTTTACTGACCATGAATCATCTCTATGATGCTTGTCTACTTCTTACTAAAATGATGTTTAGGGTTTAGTGTTTAGAATTCAAGGTTTAGGGTTTAAGTTTTAGGCTTAGGGATAAATATTTAGGGTTTAGGGAACTTATGGTTTAGGACTCAGGGTTCAGGGAATAGGGCTTAGGGCTTAAGGTTAATAAGGGTTTAAGGTTTATGTTTTTTTTGCTCACGGTTTGGGGTTTAGGGTTTAGGGTTAATGGTTTAGAGCTCATGGTTCAGGGTTTAGGGTTTATGGTTTAGGGCTGAGGGTTTAGGGTTTAAGGCTTAGGGCTTAGGGCTTATATTTTAGGGCTCAGGGTTTATGGTTTAGGGCTCAGGGCTTAGGGTTGAGGGTTTAGGGTTGAGGGTTGAAGGTTTAGTGTTTAGGGTTTAGGGTTTAGTGTTTAGGGCTCAGGGTTTAAGGTTTATGTTTTATAGTTTAGGGTTTGGGGTTTAGTGTTTAAAATTTAAGGTTTAGGGATTTTGTGTTTAGGGTTTAGAGTTTAAGGTTTAGGCTTTAGGGTTTATGTTTTAGGGTTTAAAGCTCAGGGTTGAGGGTTTAAGGTTTAGGGCTAAGGGTTTAGGATTTAGAATTTAGTGTGTATGGTTTAGGGTTTAGGTATTTCAGTTTAGGGTTCGGGGTTTAGGGATTAGGGTTTAGGGTTCATAGCTCATGGTTTAGGGTTTAAGGATTAGGGTTTATGGTTTAGGGCTTAGGGTTAAGGGTTTAGGCGTTAGGGTGTAGGGTTCAAGGTTTATGGCTCAAGTTTTAGGGTTCAGCATTTAGGGTTTAGGATTTAGGGTCTAGGGTTTTGGGCTCAGGGTTCAGGGTTTAGGTTTCATAGTTTAGGGTTTAAGGTTTAGTATTTAGAATTTATTTAGGGTTAATTTTTAGGGTTTAGGGTTTAGGGTTTAAAGGTTTTAGGGATTAAGGTTTAGGGTTTAGGGTTTAAGTTTTAGGTTTTAGGGCTCAAGGCTCAGGGTAAAGAAATATTACCTAATACAGGTATCTTCTTTTACCCATCACATGGGAAATATTTAACTTAGTGTAATGTTATGTGTCTTACACATTCTTATTAGTAATTGATAGAGATTATTCAACTGAAAAGGGTTCATAGACTTTGTAGGCAAAACATTCAAATAGAGTCATCACAATTTGACATCTTTCATCTGTTGATATTTTGAAGGATGGAAATTTCATATTCCTGAATGTCCAATCCATCTAAAGACCCCAGTAGTCCTTGATACTTGGATGTATAGGGAGACACTGTTACTTGGCTTCCATTTATAATGATAGAGATATTTGTAAATTTGTGTTATGACCTCTAAATCTATATGAATTTCAAGTTTCTTGGAAATCACATCAAACCCTTCACTAGAATTGATGACTACCCCTATCTTTTTGTTTAGGCAATTTTGAAAACATCCATGGGTTTATCATATAAGGAATTATCAATGAATGGAAGGTCACTAAGTCACATGCTAGGTAACTCCCATTTGGAACTAAACAAGAAATATTTACTAGGTGATTGATAACCCCTTTGTGTTCTTAGCCATTCCCATGTTTATGTGCTTATTTTGAACACTTTAGGAAATTATGTCAAATTTACTATCCATTCCAGTAGAACACTTGAACTTTATCTTTCTCCAGAGGAGAGGATACTGTAGGAAATTCAATTATGATCCTACACCTATGCATTGGTATATTATCTATGTTTCTTTTGTTTCCTTTAAGATTATTTTTTGTTTTGTGATGGTTATTTTTTCCAGCTTCCAATGGGTCATCCTAGCTTACATAATACCATACATGGAAATATGAGAAATGTGAAATTTGTTCCAGCATGTGAATAAATCTACATTCATGAGTACAAGTATATGTGGGGAGAAACAAGTTTGGAAGATATGTGTAATATATGCATTACAAGGCACAAGGTAGATGCCATATACATTTAGTTATTTGTCCCACCTCTCATAAACAAGGTAGTTCTATTAGCAGACTCAATGATGGTTCTAGGCACGAGACTAGGAAATATTAATGAAATATGGTTCAAGGTTTAGGGTTTAGGGTTTAGGTCTCATGGTTCATGGTTTAAGGTTTAGGGTTTAGGGTTTAGGGTTCAAGGTTTAGGGTTATTGTTTAGGATTTAGGGTTTAGGTTTTAGGATTTAGCATTTATGGTTAGGGTTTATGGATCGAGGTTAGGGATTTATGGTTTAAGGTTTGGGGTTTAGGGTCTAGGTTTAAGGATTTAGTGTTTAGGGATAAGGTTTTATGGTTTATGGTTCAGGTTTTAGGTTTTATGGTTCAAGGTTCATGGTTTCGGGTTTAGGATTTAACGTTGATGAAATATGGTTTAGGGTTTAGGGTTTAGGGTTTAGGGCTCAGGGTTCATGGTTTAGGGTTTATGGCTTAGTGCTTAGGGTATATGGTCTAGGGTTTAGGGTTTAGATTTTAGGGCTCAGGGATAATGGTGTAGGGTTCAAGGCTTAGGGTTTAGGGTTTAATGATTCAGAGTTTAATGTTTAGGGGTCAGTGTAGGATTTAGTTTTTATGGTTCAGGGTTTAGGGTTTAGCATTTAGGGATCATGGTTTAGGGTTTATGGCTTAGGGCTTAGGGCTCATGGTTTAGGGCTTAAGGCTCAGGGTTTAGGGATCACAGGTAAGGGTTAAATGTTTAAAGTTTAGGGTTTAGGTTTTAGGGTCTAGGGATCATGGTTCAAGGTTTAGGGTTTAGGGCTCAAGGTTTACATTTTAGGGTTTAGTTTTATGGCCTATGGTTTAGGGTTTCGATTGTAGAAGTTAAACGCTAAAATCTTTAGGCTGAATGCTGAAATCCTGAAAAATTACATATGTACTTACCAAATTATACTATAAAAACTATTTCCTAAACCATGACTCATGGAGTTGTGAGACTAATTCCATAAGGTGCAGAGTGGCCCTAATTTCTTATATTTACATAAATAAATTTAAAGTATAAGAAATAATAAAATATAAATAATAATAAATGAAAAAATTATACAATGAAAAAATTCAACATTTATTTATGTAAATAGAAGCATGTCAAAAGCATATACAATGTTTATACTACACAGTACACATTTCGTGTTTTCCTTGTTTTTAAGCCATGCCTCAAGGCTTGGGATCCGGTTTGGATCCCCAAGCCTGAAGCATGGACCTGCACAAACACAACAAACAACATGTTTTTGCATTAAAATGTAAAAAATGCAAATTCCTCCATGATAAATCAAAATAAAACAATCCATCCATTTAAAAAACATTATACCACGACGTTGAGCAGAGTTTCTTCTTTCTAAAAATATAATTTTTCAATTTTTCTAACTAATATAAGGTTTCCATATTATTTATTTTTTAACTATGCCTTTTTATAGCTATTTTCTTAACCAATCAAAAACCATGGAAATATATTGTAAAAAATTTCTGATCCCTTGTTACAACCACTTCTCCACTTTTAAAGTCTTGTTCCACGATGTACTAAGAGAAATCATTCAGAATAGGTCCAAGACATGAACTACAACATGCCACTTTTAGAGGTTTTGACCTTTCAAATACCATATGAGATTTGAAACATCATAAAGGAACTGATAAGACTTTAGAATTGATGAAGAAATAATTTTGAATTTAATTGCACCTTTTTAATCCCATCGATTCAGGACACAATCTAGGAAAGAGAAAAATAGCTTCACTAAAATGCTCATATCTTTTCAAAAACATGTCCAAATGACTTGAAATTTTTTACAATAGCTCAAGCTTGGAATACACTTAAAAAATTATTTCTATGATTTATCTAAAGGAGAGACTATTATTTTTCTTGACGCATAAGAACCCAGAGGCCTCAAAATACATTTTTCAAGAAGGTTGTTTTATAAAAACTTGAATAACTCAAAATAACCATTACAGAATCTAATGAAATTTGACATGGAGCATTGAAAGACATCCCTATACATATTATCATTATTGGTTAGCTATAAGTTTTATTTTGGGGCTCTGACCAATCTCATTTGCAATTAAGAATAGTTGAGTTTCTCAAGGGCAGTTTTAGCTAGAAGTAGTATTTTGCTCCAAAACCAGTTTCTTGATTGTCTGATCCTTAGAATGAGTTCATTCACCTATTATAAACATGATTCAAGAATTTAAATACTTCACTTTTTACCACAGACACTCACATGACTCCCGCGCACTTAATGGATATCAATTTTTCTTAGCATGGATTGACAAGAAACCAACACTCTCTAACTCCATAGAAACATTACTTTCTTGAAAAATAAGTAATGGGACAACACAAAGACATAAATGACAACCCAACACAAAGGTGGAAAATAAAATCCTCCTTTTTCATTGATGTCAATACCCACACAAGCTAAGGCATACTCGCTTCCACACAACTATGCAGAGGTGAAATAAAGCCTTCAAGTGGAGTTTGTAGAAGTCAAACAAAGTTATCTCTATGGAGATTGACAATTATGATGCAAGAATAAGTTGTTTCAAACTTATTTTCTCGAATTGAGAGCTTCATGAATAAGGTAAATGGTCATTCAAAGTGTCAAAGCCTTGTAATAATCTTCCACTTCGAAGAATAAGTTCAAAAGCCACCTGAATGTCATGCTTTATTCAACATTTATCCTTCAACTTTAGAGATCCTAAAGGGAATGTGAAAGGTTTCATGATTTGACAAGAATGTAATGATGTTATATAAGGTTAAGAGGAATGGGCCTTAAATTTTCTAGTGAATTGACAGTGAATGTTGACAGAGATAGAGAATGAAAAAAAGGTAGAGGAAAACAGTGTATTGATATGAGATATAGAAATTTGTAATCAAGAAGAAGAGTGATGTATGTTATTGGAGCAAATCAAAAGGTATGAAAAACATGACATAAAGTGTGAAGTAAAACAAATATGATATTTGATTTTAGAGAAGTGATAATTGTCATATAGAGGATGGTGATCAAAGAGTAGTAGGTATGATTGTCATTTAACAAAATATAGTTGTGTGAAAAAGAGAACAAAGGACAGGTTGTAAAGTGAAATACATAGAACAATATAAGGGAAGAGTGAAAAATAAAAACATAGACGATCCAAATAGGCATAAGATAGTGTGTTGAGACAGTGAGTTATCTATCAGAACAAAATGGTGAATTAGGTACAAAGAAGACATGAAATCTATGAGCCATAAAAGGCATGAAAAAAATAGATCATACGTTGATGCTTCTGAGATAAGACTACATTAGGTTCATTCACATAAATTCTTGACTGTGAATTGAGTAATTTGTGAATTGGTGAATAAATTGCTATCAAGAAAAGTAATCATGATATGTTGAAGGAGAAACTAAGTTATTATATGATAAATTAATTGTGAGAGGTGTCTAAGTAGGTTCTTAGATGTAAGAAGTAGGTGTTTCTTGTTCAGTTAGCTGAGTGGGTGCTCAGTCTTCATCAAGTAGGTGCTTGGTGGTGTTTTGAAGTGAGTGCTTCAATGATTAAGTGGATTCTTAATCAGTTGTAAATCAGTGAATTAGAATTGTTGTTATAAATAAATAAGTTAGTTTCAAAATGGGTTTTCTAATACTATGTCATGCTCATTTATGTTGCTTGATTGAAGTTTTTTTTTGCTCATAATTCAACTACTAGTTCAAGTTAAGTAAGATAGAAATTTTGAAAATACCTAATTGCGCTAAGCACTGAGAGCTGATTCATCCCCCTCTCAAGGCTTGTGATATCTGACAATTGGTATCAGAGTAGGGCCTTTAGTGAAATTTTAACAACTTCAAGGTGATCCTCTCTTCACAAACATGGAAAGTAATCAAGTTCAAGGTGGATTATCAATCTCAAGGTCACCAATCTTTACAGGAACAAACTATGCGCTCTAGAGAATAAGAATGAAGACTTATCTCATGTCACTTGATTTTGACATATGGGAAGGTATGAACAAGGGATAAAATCATCTAACCACTATAATTACATTTGCAACAGATACAACAGAATATGAATTTTTTTTAAGAGCTATGAATGTAATTTTATGTGGGTTGAATGAAACTAAATTTGTGAAGGTAATGCATTGTACTACAACCAATGAGATTTGTACCAAACTTCAAAGTATTTATGAGGGAGATGACAAAGTCAATCTCACTAAATTACAAACCTACAGAGCACAATTTGAGAGCTTAAAAATGAAAGGAGATGAAAGCATAACAACATATATGAAAAGAGTGGATGAGGTAATAAACATGATCAGAGGCTTGTGTGAGAAGCAAGAAGAGACCATCATAGTTTAGCAATTTATGAGATCCTTAACCTCCAAATGTGATGTAAAAGTCTCAGCCATTAAGGAAGAAAAGGACATGAAAATGTTGACACTGGATGAGCTGCAAAGCATTGTATCATCATATGAAATGAGGACAAGTGGAGCCAAATATGCCAAGAAATAAGTTTCATTTAAAACCAAGGAAGAAAGCCAATCCAAGAAAGAAAAAGAGGAATCATATTTGGAGAATGAAGAAGATGCTAAGAAGATTGAAGCTTTGTTTGTAAGAAGACTGGGAAGATGATAAGATGAATATAAAGTAGGATCCCCTTACAATGCTTTAATTTTGGTAAAGTAGGACACTTTTCTGTTAAATGTCCAAACAAAAATAAAGAGGTTGATTTTGAATATGGAGTTTTTAGTCTGTCTGCCTGACAAGAGGTTCTTGGAGTCATTTTATGCCCTGTCACAGGTATGCAGTTGCATTGTTCTCCATAACAATGTTGAGGAAGAGTATATTTCTGAAAATGTCAAGGTTTTTCAAATATCTAGCACACCTTCAAACTTATTCAAGCTACTCATTCCTTCAAGCAACCTCATGTGCCATAAATAAACTATTTTCAAGCATTATTCTCTCCATTATATTAGTCTTGGTCTTCAATCTTGGGTGTTTCAAAGTTGGTCAGATGGTCTAAGGAGGATTAAAATACTAATGAAATATGTTTAAGTCTTTAAAATTTAACCACAAGCTCCATGAAGCAAGGAACAAAAATGGGATGCCTTCAAATGTAAAAACACAGGCTTTTTGCCAGTCCACATTCTACTAAATTTGATTTCTTAAGGATAATGAAAGTTTTTCAAGTTTGAATTTTACTTGGAATAGGTGGAGAATGACCACAAGAAGCTGGAGAAAGAAGAATTTTTGAATTCCATTCATTATTGAGAGAGAAATTGTTTTTTAAAGAGGCTCAAACCTACACAGTGAAGGAAACTTTGAAACTAGGGTTTATGAATTTTTTTTTATCGAATCTCACAGATGAACCAATGAAATTTTGTGAAATTTAGGAATAATATCTATGGGATCCATACAAAGAAAATGCAAATTTTTTTTTTTTTGTTTCATCATGAATGGATGGAGAATTTGCTGGCATAAATTCAAATAACTATGACAGTCTTAGTTTTAACAGTGTAAATGGTGGTTTTGATTGTTTCAATGAAAATTCAAGAATTGAAGATATTTTTTCTTTATGATTCATGCATAATAGGAGTTAAACAAGATTTAAGGAGTATTTTCTTGGTTTGAAAGGATCCTATTTGAAAATATAAGGTCTTCAACTTTGTGTTAGTCACAGTTTTGACTGTATGGAGACTGCTTTTTCTCATTTCAAAGACTTTTCACAAACTAGAACTCCTTTTCCTTGGTGATTCAAAGTCATTAGGGGTTTAAAAAATATTGATAATCCCGTGGAAATTTTGAAATGGGTGTGATCAGTAGAATACGTAATTTTCTCCATTGTTGTCATGACAGTTGCTTATATAAAGTTGTGCAAATTATACTATGAAAGAGTCATTCTTGGACTCAAGCTCATCAAATGTTCCTCTTAACTCAAAGGAGAATGTCAAGAGACAAATGATTGTCTTATTCATACATAGAGATTATTGTTATCTTGCCTTGCTTTAATCACAAAAGGAATGTGGAGAGTCAGAGTGTTTTCCTACTTGAGTATGATGAAAGTTGTGAGTTCTTGAACTTACAAGAATGTAAAACATCCCTTGAACTTTGTTCAAACTCGAATAGAGAAGATAAAGACTCACTATTATTTGCAAAACAAGAAGACAAAAAGGAAATTTTATGAAACTGTATTGAAGAGGTAAAGAAAGGTCAGTTACTAGTTGTCTTAAGTTCAAAAAGCATTCCTTTGTTCTTTTATCCAGCTGTCAAATAAAATGGTATTGTTCTCATGAAGAAAATTTGAAGATTCATTCTTGTCTTGTATATGATCATGAAGCTTGAACCATTGAAGTGTTTAAAAAAATGATAGTGTGGAGACAAATTTGAAAGGTTGAGATAGTGATGTAAGAAAATAGTGAAGGCGGTTTTGAAAGCTTATATGCATGAGTACATAGAGAGTATTTAATGGATGAGAAAGTGAAGTTCAATGAATCATGTCAATGAAGAATATAGAGGACTGAGATATAATACAGGGAACTGAAATAGAAGAAAATGAACTAAAATAAACTGTGAATGAAAAGCATTCAAATTGAGGCAATGAACATTAAAAGGAATTGGTTGTTCTTGAGTGCAAACTAGAAGGGACATAACCAGAAGAGATAGTGATTCAAAAATATAAATTAGAGTTATTACAAGGTGCATTATCAAAAGAATAGGTGGATTGAGACTTGAGTCCTAATAAAGTGATCATAATCAGATGAGTCAACAACAAGGAAAATATATGATCTTCTTGTTAACTTGAATTGTCTAAGAAGCTGCTTGGGCTAGAAGAATTTGGTGCTTCTTACTTTATCAGCTGATTAGGTGCTCAGTTCTTCATCTAGTTGGTGCTAGGTTTCATTTATAGTTTGTGCTTCACATATCAAGTTGTTGGGTTTAATCACACCAGTTGTACATATATATATATATATCAGATTTAAGCATATAAGCAATAACTATGGAAATAAACTATAAGAAACAATACACAAGATATAACATGGTTCACCCAGTGTGGGCTATGTCCACTAAGAAATAGCCAATCTATTAATCAAATATTTTTAGAGAATATACAATGAAGATATGCAATCTTCTGCACCTCTCCCGGATGTACAATACTTTCTTCCTCACAAGCTTCTCTTTTTCTCTCTCTAATAATTCCTTCTTACAATTATGATCAATCTTACTTCTAACCCTATATTTTTAGCTTATATTATGTATATACAAACTTAGGGAGCTTTAGTTATGCAGTTACAACCATTAGATCACCTTTTAATCAAAGGTTATATCTAATTCCTGTGAGTTAAATAAAACAATCATGCATAGGTAAATGATGTCAGCTACCCTAATTGATATTGGTTCCTAATTTCTTGACCAATGTCGGTCACCAGGTGACTGACGCTGGTCACTATGCATTCCAGAAAGTTAATAAAGCATGCTATTTATGAATAAATTGAGCTCCACAACTCAATAATCCCCCAATTGGAGACAAATTACTGCACTGTATAGTACAGATCCATCCTTGGCATGTTATTCCTCTTCAAGTCCTAAACTCAAAGACCAACCAAATTTGAGTGAAGGTCTAACTTATCCTTTTCCAACGACTTCATTAACATATTCACAGGGTTCTTATTCATATGAATTTTCTCTAGTTTCATTTGTTCATCCTCCAACACCTGCCGTATGAAGAGATATCTCAATTGAATGTGTTTTGTTCTTGAAGGAAACATTGAGTTATGCACTTTGACTATCACTATACAATATGCAATCCTCTTTCTCCTTTCCCAACTCTTCCATGTAACTTCTCATCCATATCATTTCTTTGCTAGCATCTTTAGCTACAACATATTCAGCCTATATAGTAGATAGGGCCACAACCTTCTGTAATATTGAGATCCAACTAACTGCCATCCCACCTATTGTGAATACATATCTAGTGGTGCTCCTCCTACCATCCAAATCTCAAGCCATATATGAATCAACATAGCCACATAAAAAAGTATCTAACCCTCCATAGCATAACTACATGCTATAGATGTCCCTCTAAAATACCTGAGAATCCATTGGACTATTCTCCAATGCTCTTTAACTGGATTGGCCGTAAATCTTCTCTCAAATCCCACTACATGTGCAATGTCTGGTCCGATACAAACCATAACATACATAAGACTTCTAACTGTTGAAGCATATGGAAATTGTGCCATGTACTTGACCTCCTCATGTGATGTAGGACACTGATCTTTGCTCAATTTAAAGTTTCTAGCCATAGGTGTACTTAAAAGTTTTGAATTCTGCATATTAAACATTCCCAACACCTTATTGATATAATGTTCCTAAGACAAATACAATTTCTTATTCTTCTTGTCTCTGTGAATTTTCATGCCAAGGGTTTTATTTGCATCTCCCAAATCCTTCATTGCAAATGTATGAGCTAACTTTTCTTTGAGCTCAACAATGTCCTGCATACTAGATCCTGTAATAATCATATCATCCACATACGATAAATAAATAATATAGCTTCCATTTTCAAGCTTCTTGAAATAAACACAATGGTCAGATTCACATCTCATATAACCATGCTCATGCATAAAACTATCAAACCTCATATACCATTTCCTTGGGGCTTGCTTGAGTCCATACAAGCTCTTTTTCAACCTGCACACAAGTTTCTCATTACCCTTGACTTCATAACCAAGCCACTGCTGCATATATATCTCTTCCTTAAAATCACCATGAAGGAAATCCATCTTAACATCAAGTTTCTCTAAGTGCAAATATTCTACTGCAACTAAACTCAATACAGTACCAATAGAAGTCATTTTTACTACAAGAGAAAATATCTCACCAAATTCAATACATGTTTTTTGTGCAAATCCTTTTACTACAAGCCTTGCCTTGTATCTTTTTATGTCCACCCTCTTCTTCCTTGATCATGTAAACCCTTTTTTTCTACAATGTCCTTTTACTTGTTGACAACTTAACCAAATCCCATGTGTGGTTTTGTTCTAAGGATTCCATCTCCTCATCCATGTCATGCTCCCACTACTTGTGGGGTTCATCTCACATTGCTTCTTTAAAAGTTTCTGGTTCACCACTATCAGTCAATAATAAATAAGATAAGGAAGCTAAAAATATTTATGGAGGTTTACTTACCCTTTGTGACCTTCTAACAAAAGTTTGGGGTATGTTATCCTACAAAATTGACAAGAGAAATTTGTAGGTAACCATACCAAAATTTTGTTTTGGCCCCCAAGGAAGTTTGAAAACATTTGAAGAAGCCCAAACTTCCTTTCAAAAAATCAGGATGTTGTAAGATTTAGTCACTTTTTACTAATCCTTTCGCGCACCCATTTTCATGTCGACATGACTGAAGTTGTGCCCTTTTTTGCACTAGGCGCAATTTCTGGAATGTTGACACACCAAAATCTGCACCCCCTCTTAATCCTTGAGCGCACTCATTGTTATGTCAACACCACTAAAGTTGCGCTCTCTTTGGTCCTTTAGTGCTGAAAATATTGTGTCAACACCAAAACTTTTGTGCTAAGCATTTTCCTTGGTGTAATTTCCCTCGTGTTGACACTCCCAAGACCGCGCCAAAGGCGGTTGGTGAGGTCATAAATGCTAGTTTTTCTACAAATATGTGCCTGACACCTGTCATTTTCATGAATTGAAAATTGCGAAAGGTATTTTCTCTACGCCTGTCAGCCATCCTTATCAACCACCGCATGCCATTTTTCAAGCTTGTGGACCCCACGTCGTTCTTCGTCTTTTATAAATCCTGGTAAATGACTCCTCTCCTGGTTGTTGTTTTTTGTGTTAGGTACTAGGCTTGTATCAAAAGATTAAATCTAAAAAAAACCTAACAATCTACAAGCCAGCTGAAGCCTTTTTACCTCTCCTTCCAGATCTGTAAATATGGAAGACCCCTACCTCTGAAGACACCAAAAACCCATCTTTCCCTACTTGCTACCTTGCCAAACAAACCCTCTCTTTTCCATCTGACAAATCCAAAAGAGAGAGGAAAAGAAATCAAGAAATTGCCAAAATTATCAAATTGTTGAAACCATTGGCGCGTTGATTTTCTGTGTTACTCCTCCCACAATTGTGCTTTGGCGCACTTTAAGCTCATGTAACACAAGCTTCTTCCACGCACAGCTAAAAGAACACTTAACATTTTTTGTGAGGCGCAGACGTAACTTCCTTAACATCAACATAACATGTTGTATGCTACAAATCCGCGCCCCTAGCTTTATCCTTTGGCGCTAAAGCTTGTCATGCAACACCTCTCAAAATTCTGCCCTTTCTAAACTAGTGTAAATTTTCTCATGTCAACACCTGGCACAACTTTTCTTATGTTGACACCATGCCAAATCCGCCAAAGCATAACAGAACCCCTGCAGCCTGCTGTGAACTTGCGCCTTGCGCCCTAAGGCTTATAATTACTCATTCTTTATTATGCAAGCTTTCATTATGAATAACATGACGATTGACATGGATCTTCTGTGTTGGACCTCCTTGATTCTTCTTGTAGAACAACAACATCCATCCTTGAGCTCACATATGTCTTCATCAAGCAAGAAACCAACTAAAGCGAAAGCTAAAGCTAAGCAGTCAGAACAAGACATAAGTATAAGTATCAGAGAGTCAGAATGCATGAATTATATGTAGAGTGCAACCTTGACATTAGAGACTCTGAGCTATGTCATATTGACATGGATGACTTCTGGGTAAGGACCACCCAGGAAAGCAGTGGCCCATGGATGAACAAACTAGTAGGCAGTGGATTGCACTTTACTGTTGGGCTTCCAGTGAGTGTCGTAAATAACGAGTTTATCATGTTGGTTGCCCGATGCTATAACAAAGACACTAGATGTGTCAAAAATAAAGAATAGAAGACAATCATAAACTTCACAGCTCGTCACTTTGAGCTGATCATGGGCATTCCTCATCATAGGTAATATGTGGAAATAAGTATGGAAGACTATAGGAAGACCTGGGATGATAATGAGGATAAATGCATGTATATGATGAATGAGCTTTATCTCAAGAACAAGAAGTCAGTGAGCAGATGGCCACAAACCATCCACCGTAGTGACTTCAATGAGGAGTTGAGTGATACAATCACCTTCTTAAATAGAGTATTTGGGTTCCCTGATGCCCATTATTTCCACAAGTGGATGCTGAGGTACCTGGATACCATGAGCAAGAATGCGCCTGATCAACGCTTTGGCTAGGGAAAATTCATCAGTGATACCATCTCTCAGGAGTTTCAACAAGTTCTAACAACTGGGAAGTTCTACATGAATTTCTACATTATATACGTTGCTGCATCAGAAAGGGATTTCACGGGATTAACTCGAAATGGGATATGGCCCCAAGTCAAAATATATGAGTTCTACCCAGAGCTAAGGCTCAAGGCCAGCATCTCCCAGATCTATAAAATTAATGATGCCTTCTTTTATGAGGTAATCTGCTTGCTGAGGCCAAACATGAGACACGGTCGAACCATCTCGAGTGTGATTGTTGTTACAAAGAAATGGGGAGCGTTGTTTACACAATTCCCCACATTCACATACCTTAGAGCTGTGAATTTTCAGGGAGAACCAACGAAGTTGCCAAGGTTTACAGGACTGAAGCTGATCCTGCTGGAGTTGTCAAGGCAGCTAATCACTTATCACGAGAAATGCATGAAGAGAAAGAAAGGGGGAACCCCATTCCCCCTTACAGTTGACCGATACACCTGCCCCACACTTATTAAAGCATGGGAGATGTATGCTGAGCTAGAGTTGCTGAATCTAAAGCACAACTTCCCAGCAAGACTGACCTTTGATTGCCAGAGTTTCCTCCCAAAAGAAAAAATTGATCCCATCCATGTTCCCGAGATCGAGGACATTTGGATCAACCTGACACATGAGATAGACATCAGGCGAAAGGATCACTCTCGACTAGCTCTGGAGGAGATCGTCCACTATGGTGTAGCCATCATCCCAAAGGAATTCCAAGAGACTGATCAAGAAATTGATCAGGTTTACCTTGACACAGATGGGGATGATTGGCCATTTGCGGAGATCAACAGAGCCAAAGCACCGAAAACCATTCAAAATAGGGTTAAGCCCACGTTGCAGGGCACCGAACATTGGTGCAAACAAAATGGTCTCACCTACCTCGGAGTTGATTTCACTACTTCTCCTTCAGGTAGTGCACCTCCAAGGCCGGATGATGTGCTGAAAGGCAAAGGAAAAGACAAGGTTGTAGAACCGAGTGAACAAGAGAAAACTCCTGAAATCCCTCCTCCTACTCTAAGAAACAAGTAGTTCACTTGGTGTCTCCAGATGATGAGGGAACAATAAATGTTTCGATGAATACATCCACCCAGGATGTTATCACAACTACAACTGTTGAGGTCCCCCCCATTCCTTCTTCATCTCCTCCTCCTCCTCCTGTCATTCAGGCATATGTCCCTATGGTGATGTCTTCTCCTCTGCCTTCCTCCCTTCCATCTCCCACCTCTTCCATCTTCTCCTCTCTTGCGGATATGTCACCTAGTATTCCCTCCATCCAATTACATATCCCTTCATGTACAATTATGTGTTTGTGCATACTGTATTAGCTATCTTGATGCAAAAGAACTCCAACGATATTGAATCCCCTATTGGTTTCATGAGATCTTCTCTCAAGCCTCATGAACTAAAAATGTCACAACTAGAAAATCATGCCTTTGCCATGGTAAAAATAGTCAAGAACTTCTAATACTATATTCTGAATTCTCATACAGTAGTGCTAGTTCTTGACACGGCTGTTAAGTCTATCTTGACTCAATAGGAGTTAGGGAGCTTACAAGGGAATTGGATCGCAAAGGTCCAAGAATATGATCTAGACATCAAACCAACTAGGTTGGTAAGAGGTAAGGGCCTGTGTTAGCTAATGGCTAAAAACAAAGACTCAGAGGTACCTGAAGAAAAAGTTGATCACATTGATGAAGAGCAAGGTGGACTGGAGAAAGTGGATTCTTTTCCCATGGTTCTATTCATCGCCACCAATGACGAATGGTGTTCTAACATCACGTTCTTTCTCACCCATGGCCAGTGCCAAACTCACCTAACCACAAAGGAAAAACGAATGGTGAAGCTCAGAGCCGCGAGATATGTCATATGGGATGATGGATTGTACAAGCGTAGAATTGATGGAATTTTTCTACGATGTGTTGATAAGATGCAGCAGGTAAAAGTGTTAGAGAGTTTTCACGACTCATCCTGCAGCGGTCACTTCTCCTCATCTGTAACAGCACATAAAATCATTTAGGCCAAGTACTACTGGCCGACGCTATTTCAAGATGTAGCCACCTGGGTAACAAAATGTGAACTTTGCTAACAGTTCGTTGGCAAACCAAAGATGGCCGTGTTCCCTATCAGGCCCATCATCATTGACGAACCATTCAAACAATGGGGAATTGATTTCATTGGAGCACTCAATCTTCAATCGAGTGCTGAACATAGTTACATCCTAACAACAATAGATTACTTCATGAAATGGGTGGAGGCCATGCCTGTCAAGCATGCCACTTCTGAAGTTGTTTGTAAATTCATCAAAGATAATATTATTGTGAGATTCGGCATTCCACATAAAATCGTTGCTAATAATGATTCCAAATTCTCTTCACGGGAAGTAATTGGTTTTTGTTATGGATATAGAATAACCTTGGCTCATGCTTCTGATTATTATCCTCAAGGAAATGGTCAAGAAGAATCTAGTAACAAGAACTTGGTGACTATCATACAGAAGTTAGTTTATGAAAACCAGTGGTCTTGGCACAAATCATTAAACGATGCTTCGTGGCTAGATCGTATCACTCTAAAATGGTCTCTCAATATGTCACCTTTCCAGGGGTTGTATGGGATCGATGTTGAAATCCCTATCTCTGCAGAACTTCCTGCTCTATGATTTGCTCGAGCAATTGAAGATGAAACTTTTCAGAATTCTCTTGAAAAGAGGATTATGTACTTGATGGAACTTGAAGAAAAGTGAGTGAAAGTGGTTGACAAGATCACCGAACACCATAATCAAGTTAAGAGGTTGCTCGACAAGAAATCTAAATAGAGAGATTTCCAAGTGGGAGATCTTGTTCTTATGTGGGACAAACAAAGAGAACCGAAAGGTATGCACAGGAAGTTTGAATCTCTTTGGAGAGGGCCATACAAGATCAAGCAACTCAATGGAGAGAATAGTTTCTATCTCTCATATATGGACGGAACTCAGCTCTCGCTTCCCTATAGAGGGCAACACCTGAAGATCTTCAGGAAGTAGAGCTTACTCTCTTCTTTGTACAGTTTGCTTTCGTTGTGTGTTTGATTTCTGTTGTTGTGTGTTCCCTTTCTTTTTCCTTTTGTTCACCCTCTGGTCACCCTTGTTTTTGACTCTTTGTAACCCAATGGATAGGCACATGAAAATCTGGGATTCTCTACCCTTAAGTTTCACTAAAAAATAGTCCCCAGAAAGAGCCAACTATTATCCTACAAAATTGACATGGGGAATTTGCAGGTAACCATACCAAAATTCCGTTTTGGCCCCCAAGGAAGTTTGACAACATTTGAAGAAGCCCAAACCTCCTTTCAAAAAATTAGGATGATGTAAGAATTAGTCACTTTTTGCTAATCCTTCGGCGCACCCATCTTCATGTCGACATGGCTGAAGTTGCACCATTTTTTGCACTGGGCACAATTTCTGAAAGTGTCAACACACCAAAATCTATGTCCCCTCTTAATCCTTTGGCACACTCATTGTTATGTAAACATCACTAAAGTTGCGCCCCCTTTGGTCCTTTAGTGCATTGAAAATATTGTGTCAACACCAAAACATTTGTGCTAAGCATTCTCCTTGGCATAATTTCTCTCGTGTCGACACTCCCAAGACCATGCCAAAGGTGGTTGGTGAGGTCATAAATGCAAGTTTTTCTATAAATATGCACTTGACACCTGTCATTTTCATGAATTGAAAATTGTAAAAGGTATTTTCTCTGTACCTATCAGCCATCCTTGTCAACCCCCGCGTACCGTTTTTCGAGCTTATGGAACTCCATCATGTGCTTCGTCTTTTATAAATCCTGGTAAGTGGCTCCTCTCCTTGTTGTTTTTTTAATTTTTTTTGTGTTAGGTACTAGGCTTGTATCAAAATATTAAATCTAAAAGAAACCTAAAAATCTACAAACCAGCTGAAGCCCTTTTGCCTCTCCTTCCAGATATGAAAATCTAGAAGACCCCTGCCTCTGAAGAAACCAAAAACCCATCTTTCTCTGCTTGTTGCCTTACCAAACAAACCCTCTCTTTGCCATCTGACAAAAATCCAAAAGAGAGAGGAAAAGAAATCAAGAAATTTCCAAAATTATCAAACTGTTGAAACCATTGGCGCACTATTTTTCCGTGTTACTCCTCCCACAGTTGCGCTTTGGCACACTTTAAACACATGCAACACAAAGTTTTTTCCATGCACCCTAAAAGAACACTTAGCATTGTTCCTAAGGCACAGGCACAACTTCCTTAACATCAACATAACATGTTGTATGTTACAAATCTGCGCCCCTACGCTTTATCCTTTGGCGCTGAAACTTGTCATGCAACATGCCTCTCAAAATTACGCCCTTTCTAAACTAGCGCAAATTTTCTCATGTCAACACCTGGCGCAAATTTTCTTATGTTGACACCTTTCCAAATGCACCAAAGCATAACAGAACCCCTGCAGCCTGCTGTAAACCTGCGCCTTGCACCCTAAGGCTTATAATTGCTTCGTTCTTCATTATGTAAAATTTCATTATGAATAACATGATGGTTGACATGGCTCTTCTATGTTGGACCTCCTTGATTCTTCTTGCAGAACAACAACATCCATCCTTGAGCTCACATATGTCTTCATCAAGCAAGAAACCAACTAAAGCTAAAGCTAAGCAGTCAGAACAAGAGATGAAGTATAAGTATTAGAGAGTCAGAATGCCTGACTCATATGCAGAGTGTAACCTTGACATTAGAGACTCTGAGCTGGGTCATATTGACATGGATGACTTCTGGGTAAGGACCACCCAGGATAAGCAGTGGCCCATGGATGAACAAATTAGTAGGCAGTGGATTGCACTTTGTAGCTGGGCTTCCGGTGAGTGCCGTAAATAATGAGTTTATCATGTTGGTTTCCCGATGCTATAACAAAGACACTAGATGTGTCAAAAATAAAGAACAACAGACCATCATAAACCTCACAGCTCGTCACTTTGAGATGATCCTAGGCATTCCTCATCATAGGAAATATGTAGAAATAAGTATGGAAGACTGCAAGAAGGCATGGGATGATAATGAAGATAAATGCATGTAGATGATGAACGAGCTTTATCTGAAGAACAAGAAGCTAGTTAGCAAATGGCCACAAACCATCCACCGTAGTGACTTCAATGAGGAGTTGAGTGATACAATCACCTTCTTAAATAGAGTGTTTGGGCTCCCTGATGCCCATTATTTCCACAAGTGGATGTTGAGGTATCTGGAGAATATGAGCAAGAATGCACCTGATCAACGCTTTGGCTCGGGTGAAATCATCAGTGACACAATCTCCCAATAGTTTCAACTAGTTCTAACAACTGGGAAGTTCTACATGAATTCCTATGTTGTATACGATGCTACGTCAGAAAGGGATTTTGCGAGGTTAACTCGAAATGGGATATGGCCCCAAGTCAAGATATATGAGTTCTACCCAGAGCTAAGGCTTGAGGCCAGCATCTCCCAATTCTCTAAAATTAATGATGCCTTCTTCTATGAGGTAATCTACTTGCTGAGGCCAAACATGAGACACGGTCGGACCAACCTGAGTGTGATTTCTGCTACAAAGAAATGGGGAGTGTTGTTCACACAATTCCCCACATTCACATACCTCAGAGCTTGTGAATTTTTAGGGAGAACCAATGAAGCTGCCAAGGTTTGCAGGGCCGAAGCTGGTCCTGCTTGGAATTTTCAAGGCAACTAATCACTTATCATGAGAATTACATGAAGAGAAAGAAAGGAGGAACCCCATTCCCCCTTATAGTTGGCCGATACACCTGCCCCACACTTGCCAAAGCATAGGAGATGTATGCTGAGCTAGAGTTGCTGAATCTAAAACACAACTTCCCAGCAAGGCCGACCTTCGATTGCCAGAGTTGCCTCCCAAAGGCAAAAATTGATCCCATCCATGTTCCCGAGATTGAGGACATTTGGATCGACCTGACACATGAGATAGACATCAGGTGAAAGGATCACTCCCGACTGGCTCTAGAGGAGATCATCCACTATGGTGTAGCCATCATCCCAAAGGAATTCCAAGAGACTGATCAAGAAATTGATCAGGTTTACCTTGACACAGATGGGGATGATTGGCCATTCGCGGAGATCGACAGAGCCAAAGTGTCAAAAATCATTCAAGAAAGGGTTAAGCCCACATTACAGTGCACCGAACATTGGTGAAAACAAAATGGTCTCACCTACCTCATAGTTGATTTCACTACTTCTCCTTCAGTGCACCTCCAAGGCTAGACCGTGTGCCAAAGGGCAAAGGAAAAGACAAGGTTAGAGAACCAAGCGAGCAAGAGAAAAATCCTAAAAGCCCTCCTCCTACTTCTAAGAAACAAGTAGTTCACTTGGTGTCTCTAGATGATGAGGGAACAGTAAATGTTTTGACGATTACATCCACCCAGGATGTTATCACAACTACAACTATTGAGGTCCTCCCCCATTCCTTCTTCATCTCCTCCTCCTCCTCTTATCATTCAGGCATATGTCCCTATGGTGATGTCTTCTCCTCTTCCATCCTCCCTTCTATCTCCCACCTCTTCCATCTTCTCCTCTCTCACGGATCTGTCACCCAGTATCCCCTCCATCTAATTGCATATCCTTTCCGTTTCCACGTCCTTTTCCTCTCTGTTAGTAACTCTAGGCCCCACAAGCATTGGTGCATTGGATTCCCTGTCAATGCCACCACCAAGTGTTTCAACATACTTCCCTGATGCCTCTACAGTTGCTCCCCCTCTCACTCTCATTTCTTCTTCTCCCTTCGTTCCCACTCCCATAAGTCCTGGTTGGATTTTTGACCACCTAAACCAACATAAGAGGAAAGTTCCCATTGCGGCCATGGATTTCTCCGTTATTCCAAAAAAGGGAACCAAGAAGTAGAAAGCGATAACTCACTTTTCTAAAGGCACTTCGGGGGAGAGAGTCATGGAGATAGCTTACCCGGATCCCACCAAGAGAAAAGAAGATCTGTCTCCCACTGACTTCACAGTGACTCAAGTCACAATGGGGACCTCATCTGAAAGCCTGCAAGGGGAAGCCTTGTCTACTGTGGATGCTCTCTGCAAGAAGCTCCAAGAAGCAAAAGAGGAGAAAAGAATACTCAAAGAACAAAACAAACATCTCCTACAAGCATTGTAGAAAATGGGCAACGCTTCTCCAGTAACTGCCACCGAACCTATTCAAGTTCCTAGTCAAGAGAAAATGAATGAATATGTTAAGATTGGTGAACAAGGCATGGCAATATCATCCTGGATTGAGCGGATCCTCAGAGATGGTGAGGAAATACTTGGGAAGTTTACACTGCTCTACCAGGATAGAACTCAAGAAAATAAGGAGCTACAAACAGTACCAGGTTCCCTATCTAAAGAATTGGATAACGCCAGATTACAGCAAGAAACGTTCCAAGCAATGGTTAACTACTCAGCTGATGACCTATTGAAGGTCAGTGTTATCAATCACCCACGTACACATAATAAGGCTCTCACTACGTTAGCTTATCAGGTTGATCAAATGGAATATATCTTGGAGAGAATCGATAAAGTCAAAGACGAAGCCCTGGAAGCACGATACAACATGGAGCAGACAGTTACAAAAATGGCTTCAGAGCTGCTCAGTGAGTCATATAACTTGAGGGAAGTAGATGATACATTTCAGCGTTTCAATGCTATTTTCACTCAAGGTTTGGCACCAGAGGTCACTTTCGACCGAGAGTCAATCAATAACATCTTGTCCTGCTGCAATTTCATTGCCTTCTTGATCGATGCATGCGAGGAGTTCACCGAGTTACCTGACAAGCTCAAGAATGAGAAAGAAACTTGTGAAGTCATTGGCGACCATTTTAAAGGTCTAGATCATGATCAACTTCAAGCAATGATCAACAAGTTTGCAGAATATCAAGCACAATGTCACATCGATTCTCCTGATCAAAAGCAGGATACCAAGTTCGAGCAGAGGGATGATGAGGAGTAATTTCTTCTTCCTGGGATCTATTGATCTTTTTTGTAAAATATTTAAAAAGCATGTTGGTATACACGATGACATCATCCATGTTGCACCATGGGATGTTGCCATCCAAAAACTTGCCCAAAGTCAACTGTTGACTTTTTAGATATTTTGTAAATATCTTGTAAGATATTTTGTAGTTGTTGCTATAAATACTAGAATACTTGTATTCTAGAGGAGGTGGACATTTTTTGTATGAAAATAGAAGTGAGGAGAGAAAGACTTTGTGTTTTCTTGTAACAAAAGAAATATTAATACACATATTCAGACTTTGTGCTTAATGTGCGTGTTATTTGCATCAAATCTTTCTTAAGTTAGATCTATGTTTTTATTCTGTTAGATTCATTCCTACTATTGTCATATGTTTATCAGTATTGTTTTATTTGTTTATGCAAGTAAGTTTGGCTCTGTTTACTACCAGCCCAAAGCATAAAACCTCCGACCTTTCTGTCTTGGAATTCATTTCTTTTCTTCCTTCAGATCTATCTTCCTCCGTTCCTTCTCTCTTACCTTTCTATTTGTTGTTAGAACTGCCTCTATTGCGATGAGATCCTAAACCCCCTGAAGTTAGAATAGTGTAGATTTACACAAATTCTTGCTTGATAGATTAGCAATAAACTAGTTTTTCTTTACTATCTCAAAGAGGGGCTATGCCCTACACACTGTTGGCCTTATTCCCCGCGACCTGCCTAACCGACATATTTTCAGACTAACAGGGTACCAAAGGCTCAATCTTTACTTTTTGTACATTAGTATCCACATCTAACAGTGACCGACACCAGTCTGGATCTTATGTAGCCAATATCGGTTCACGTGACCGATGCCATTCCGGTGTCTTTCGACTTTTAAATCTAAGAATGCATTTTCATCCACAAACTTTCCAACCAGTTTGTCCTTGGGTACCAAAACTTGATCCATGTACCTTATCTTTTCATTCCAATCAATGTCATGACTCCTAAAAATCTTAGCATATTCTAAATCCAAAAACCAAAATCCAAAATCACCATATCCATAGCCAGTAAAAGTACATCTCTTGGATTTAACATCCATCTTATTCATATTTTCTTTATCAACATGCACAAAAGCTTCTAAACAAAATACTCTAAGAAAATAAAGACTTAACTCTTTTCCAATCCAAGATTCTTCTGGTATTCCACCATCCAGTGCACTTGAAGGCTCAAGGTTGATTAAATACACCGCCATGTCTAGTGCTTCTACCCAGAACTGCAAGGAAAATCCAACATGTGTCCTCATGCTTCTAGCATGTTCCATGATTGTCCTGTTCATTCTTTTAGTAACACCATTCTCTTGTGGTATTCTAGGAACCGTTCTTTCTCTACCTATTCCATTTACTGAACAATAATCACTAAAATCCTTGTTGCAGTACTCACCACCATTGTCAAATCTAAGGCATTTTAACTTTGAATTTGATTCATTTTCCATAAAGGATTTCCATATTTTAAAAGTCTCATAAACATTATATTTATATTTTATACAATAAACCCATACCTTTCTTGTGACATCATCAATGAATGTCACATAATATTGGGATTCTCCATGAGAAGCTACCTGGGTTGTTCCCCACAAATCTGAGTGCACAAGCTCCAATTTTTACTTCTTCTTTGTTGCCCCATCTTTGAGAAATCTCACTCTCTTTTTCTTTCCAAAGATACAATGCTCACAGAAATCAAGATCTACATCTTTCAAAACTGATAACTTACTCTTAGCCTTTAAGACCTATATTTATTTTTGACTCATATGGCCTAGCCGATTATGCCACATGCTTACATCTAAAGGCTGAAGTAGATATTATAGAAAATGAATCAGTAATACATGTAGACAAATACAATGTTTCTACCTTCTTTTCTCTTGCAACAACAAGAGATCCCTTAGTAACTTTCCAAGAGTCGGCTGTGAATGTTACCATGTAACCATATTCACCTAGTTATCCTACATAAATTATATTTCTTCTAAGGCTTGGCATGCTTCACATGATTATCCTGTTCATTCTTTTAGTAACACCATTCTCTTGTGGTATTCTAGGAACCGTTCTTTCTCTACCTATTCCATTTACTGAACAATAATCACTAAAATCCTTGTTGCAGTACTCACCACCATTGTCAGATCTAAGGCATTTTAACTTTGAATTTGATTCATTTTCCATAAGGGATTTCCATATTTTAAAAGTCTCATAAACATTATATTTATATTTTATACAATAAACCCATACCTTTCTTGTGACATCATCAATGAATGTCACATATATATTGGGATCCACCATGAGAAGCTACCTGGGTTGTTCCCCACACATCTGAGTGCACAAGCTCTAATTTTTACTTCTTCTTTGTTGCCCCAACTTTGATAAATCGCACTCTCTTTTTCTTTCCAAGGATACAATGCTCACAAAAATCAAGATCTACATATTTCAAATCTGATAACTTACTCTTAGCCTTTAAGACCTATATTTATTTTTGACTCATATGGCCTAGCCGATGCCACATGCTTACATCTAAATCTGAAGTAGATATTATAGAAAATGAATCAGTAATACATGTAGACAAATACAATGTTTCTACCTTCTTTTCTCTTGCAACAACAAGAGATCCCTTAGTAACTTTCCAAGAGTCAACCGTGAATGTAACCATGCAACCATATTCACCTAGTTATCCTACATAAATTATATTTCTTCTAAGGCTTGGCACATGCTTCACATATTTCAATATCCATGTATTTCCATTCTATAATTTTAGATGAACTTCCCCTTTACTAATAATATTACATAGTCCATCATCTCCTAAATAAACATGTCCAGAATTACCCTAGCTAATTTCTAAAATAACCCTTATTAGGGGTAGCATGGAAAGAAGCTCCTGAATCTAAAACCCATTATTCAATTTTATTATCCAAGGAGAGAATAATGGCATCTTGCATTACCTCTGAAGATGCAACATTTTCCTCTTTACCTTTCTCCGATACATTCTCTTTATTTTCCTTGAACTAGAAATCCTTCTTTGCTTGTCCTTTCTTTCCACAATTCCAGTAGGTTATTCCTTTACCTCTGGATTTAGATATGTCATTCCTATACTTTGATTTCCCATTATTCTTTCTCTTCAAGGATCTCTCCTTCTGTCTTCCCCTGCTTTCTACATTCAAATCATTTCCAGATGATGACTCTCCTGTACTTTTGCTACGTATTTATTCATTCAGGATTATAGTAACCACATCATCAAAATTTAAAATATTAGTAGCAGACGTTGTATTACTAATAGCCATTACCAAGTTATCCCAACTATCTGGAAAAGAACATAGAAATAAATGTGCTTTCACTTCTTCATCAAACTGAATATTCACTAATTTTAATTGATTTACAATAGACTGGAAATCATTCAAATGGCTTGATGCAGATGCACCTTCTTGCATCTTAGAATTAAATAATTTCTCCATTAAATAAACTTTATTTGAAGCATTATGTTTTTCATATAAATTAGCTAAAGATTTCATTAACTCTATCGTGGTTGATGCTTCGATAATATTCGAAGCCACAGATGGTTCCAAGCTCAATATTATGGATCCCAGAGCCTTTCTGTCAAGAATTTTTCATTCTTCATCAGCCATCTTTGTAGGTCTTTCCTTCTCATCCAATGATCAAATTTCTCAACTATGTATTTTCCATCTTCTGTCATTGTTATAGCTCTCACTCAATCAGAAATACCTCTATGAGTAAATCTGTCAACACACAAGAGCCTCAAACAAAAAATCTCGGATACCAGTTGTTGGGGTTAATCACACCAGTTATACAAATATATATTATATCTAAGCATACAAGCAATAAATACAGAGATAAACCATAATAAATAATACACAAGATATAACGTGGTTCACCCAGTGTGGGCTACGTCTACCAAGAAAAAACCAATATATTAATCAAAGCTTTGTAGAGAATATACAATGAAGATTTGCAATCTTCCATACCTCTCCCGAATGTACAGTACTTTCTTCCTCACAAGCTTCTCTTTTTCTCTCTCCAAGAATTCCTTCTTACAATTATGATCAATCTTACTTCTAACCCTAGCTTTCTAGCTTATATATGCATATACAAACTTAGGGAACTGTAGCTATGCAATTACAACCATTATATAACCTTTTAATTAAAGGTTAGATCTAATTCAAGTGAGTTAAATAAAACAATCACGCATAGGTAACTGATGTTACCCTAACCGATACTGGTTCCTACTTGCTTAACCGATGTTGGTCCCCAGATGCTCGAAGACATCGCGACGTAACAAGATGATGAATCTGGAGTTAATCATGATGATGATTTGGGGGTGCATTTGTAAAAAATGTATTAAGGGGGGAACGTTGGCATATTTAATACTTTGTTTAGTTTGGTTATATGTAACTGATGTATCAGTTACAGGTGGTTACATTCTAACCACATTCTCTCTTGTATCTATACGCACCTCTTTCTGAAAAAAAATATTTAGGCATTTTTGCATTTCTATTGAGCTAACAACAATGGTAAATTCTGTAATCTAATCCAAACCATTTTTGTGGAGAAGGTATCAATAGTTGCATTAAAATAGGGGAACCAAGGTTTCATGACAAGGTAGTTAGATTTACATACCCATATCTTCAAATATGGTGTCCTTATCAGTTATAGAAGTAAAGACAATAATAGAGAAACCCTAGCATGGGGATATATGTCTAACCTTCCTTCCAGAAGAGGAAGACAATAATTTGAAATCCATTTGTGGAAGGTAGGAAGGCTAGGCGAAAAGCCACTAAATCTGCAGATCATGTCATGGTCTTGAAAGAAATTTTCAGATTCAAGCACCTCCTCACCGAATGTGAAATAGGGAATATTAGCCATAGGTACCATGGGTGTGGTTTTATTAGTCCTCTCATGCAGTGCTTCTCTGAAGGAACATTTTACAACATGGTCACTCCTAGATTTTTTAGCCCCCAATAGAGTCCTCTAAGATGGGGAATGGAGACGTATAGGGGATTTACAATATTCTCGATGAGAAACAAAGGCTCCCTAGAGGATGAATAGGAGCCTTCATTGTTATGAGACAACTAAACAGGGGAAATAAGGTTCCACAATCCCCTACTGTCAAAACCACTAGAGCTAACACTTTTTTTATTGGATATTTTACATTGAGAACCCTCAGAGCACATAGAGATAATCCCTAACTTGAAGGGTCCACAGTTCCCTAAGGAAACCTACACATAACCACACAAAACAACACCCCTAAGTGCACCATTCATACCACCGTAGGTGACCTAAAAAATGGTGTCTCGCTCAACGATGTTCACCACATTCTCCAGAGCAGGTGATACCTTTGCAAATTGTGGGTTAGGGTTAGGTTTCGAAGACATTATATGACAATGTACATATTTATACCATGATATTTTCATAAATGCATGAATTCATCTTAGATATGTATTTTCCTCTCCTCTCAGGACTGAGGGCATTGATGGTATTTTCATATTTCAACATAAATCTTAATAAATAAGCAAAAGAGGAGATATCCCTCTATAGAAAATTACCATTAGAAAGGAAAATATTCTACATATGGTATTCCATTAACAATATTTTTATTAAAAAATGAATTCCAACCACCAAAGCATAATAAATAAAATCCTAAATTTCGAAGCCAAGATTAATCATTTAGTAAAAGAATAAATACATTTTCAGTACTTTCTTTAGTGATTGTTTGAGAATTTCCCTATTAAAAATTTTCATTTTTCAAGGGATTCATTGTAATGATTACTCATGAAAAATTAGTCACAAAAAATATTAATGCCCCCCTTGATGGGCCATTTTAGATGCCCTTCTTCGAGGTGCTTTTAGAACCATTTTTCAAAAAGTGTGTAAGCATTAGATGTCAATTAAATGACTATTGGTACAAAGGAACCAATTTTACATGGCATCGATGTCTTCTTGTACTTAAGTATTTTAATTGCATTGTATAGGTGTTTAAATGTAAAACCTTATAATGGACTATTAGAGATGAATGTGCAATGACTCCTAAGGACCTTGAGGACTTATTTTACATGGGATTAGATGACATAGATTATGATTCAATGATAAATGAGGTGTTTACAAAGGCATTTTTTTCTAGAGCTTGGGATTGGAAAAGGTTTCCCTCTTGTGAATTTGGGACATTTTTTTATTGCTAAATTTGGAAAGGCTCCAAGGGACATTACAAAAATATATTACAATGAAGCTCACAAGGATCTAAAAAAATAAAACAAAGATCCAAAGATACTTGACTCAGAAAACAACCGAATATTAGATGAAAAACCACCATACAAGAACAAAAACTCATCCTAAAATAGAGGAGTGAGATCTCAATGTCATATGTGTTGGGGCTGAATTCTGCTTTGAAGAAATTATTTTCTTATGCTGGACCAAAATCCATTCTCCCTTATTTGAATCTTCACTGTCAGGACCAGATATGATGACAACTTCAATCGAAGAAATAGGTGTATACATCAATTTGGGAGAGGATGAAGGTTCCCTCTCCTTAACCATTTGTTGTGAAGTTTGCATAATTTCCTTTGTAGAGTTGTGTTAATGTTCATGAGAGGATTTCTCCACAACAAGAGTAAACTCAACCCTCAAAATGCTCATCTTAGAAGACAAATCTTCCTCACAATCCAAAGGTACCTCAATGATGTGGTGAGAAGGAACGAAATCCTTCCACCAAAACAAATTTTCTCTATTTTTCCATTTGGGTATCCCACACTCATCAATTAAATGTCCTGTTTGGAAAAACCTATGACAACAAAAGGACAATATCTCATAATCTAGTCTTTGAATCCAAACCCTTTCTCTAATTTGCAACTCAATCTTATCAGGTAGATCAAGGGGCACATCCATATCTACCAAAATTTGGGCATAAGAGGGATACACCAGCTGAGTGGATGCCTCATCTGTGGTGACATGGCCACCCAATGCATCACCAATAGTTTCCAGACACAATTCAAACCAGAGTTGTGAAGGCAGACCCAAAAGCCTAACCCAAACAAGCATCCAATCGAATGCATCTTTCAATGGATCAAACGTTGGCAACTATGGTTTTTTCATAAGACCATAAGCCCTCCATGCCCAATAAGATTTATTGATAACATCCCTATCATACCCAGATTCAAAGACAACAATAAAAAATTCTTTCGAACAAGGATAAAGTTTCACTTTACCTGTGATTCTTGGACTCCATTTTTCTGAAATCCATTCATGAAGTTGAGAAATCTTTAGCCATTGTTGATAGAAACGGAAAATGAGTCCACGCTTGCATAAATCCTCCTCTCATCCCAGAACTTGAAGAAAAATGTCCTCTTCAAACTTTAGAACATGGGTTTTGGTTGCAGGTTTGAGGAATTTCCTCTCACCTCTACCTCCCTTCACATGCTTTGCATCAGTAGTGGAAAAAGATCTGTCTTTCCACGTGTTGTTGTTTCTTGCAGGGTCGTCGCTATTTGGCTATCCATTTTCATGGCCAGATTTACAGATCATATCTTCCTTACCACTCTGGGATTTGCCACTGGGGCTAGACCCACCACCAATACTAGCGTCCCTGTAGCCGTTTCGTTTCCTTGAAGCGGAGGCTCCCACGTGGTCACTTTTTCTAAGGCCCTGTGTGCTAGGGTTAGGGCTTGAAACTGCACAACTCGACATCGCAGACTAAATTTTGGACATTTATTAAAGAGTTTTGTAAATTATTAAAGTGAATTGTTCATTGATGTGATTATTTGGCTAGGATTACTAGCCATGACAAGACTTCAACATAAATTATCATTTGAAAGTTCAAGCAATTCTTATAGAATACTACTCACTACAATGACTTGTCTATGTGGAAGTTCTTATATTTATTTACCTAGATTATCCTCTATAGTTAGTACTTAGGCATAAAAGGTCCTTGATATGTTGGAATTTATTTCACTATTAATAAAATCACCTTGGATCTTTAGTGGAAACATTCCATTCTTAATAATTTATAGATTGGTAATAATAGTGTCACTTTCACTTTTATTCATTATTAGACAAGTGGTATGTTCAGTATAAATCATTTAACTTTTTTGTATAAGAAACCCAATATTCATGAGGTTATTTTTGAAAGATTTGATGTAATATACATATGATATATGCTTCTTTTTGTCATTCATTTTTTATCCTGCCGAAGGCATGGATATTGTCTTCACCTTACCAATTAAACATTTGCACTGTTTTCAATCATATTGTGACATCTATATTGAAATGGGGCTGAACTATAGTTTTAGGTTTTGATTTTTGTATGTTGGCAACCATCCATTGGTCATTGCCTTTATTTGGCACTGTTGAAAGGAAAAGCTGATATGCTGTGAAGCATTTAATGCATTAACTGTGTGTCCTACAAATGTGATGGATTTTGAGTGGCTTGAGGCACATATCACTGTGGATGACACGGCTTTATACTTTTGTTTAAGGTGGTGTTTCCGGAGGGAAAAAGATTGAAGGTCTTGATTGTCGAAGAAATTTGGTATGAACACCCTTTGCCACGATTTTACCGAGGTAAGCCGAACTATTTTGTGCTATCTTCTATTTTACAAGAAATTCAGAATGTTGTTTTTTCTTATATGCACGTCAATGGTTATTTAAACAACTCCATAAATGATCTAGGGCAGTCTTCGTTCTCTACCCTCTTCGAGCTCAATAAAAAAGCTATGGCGAAAATACTAACTCAGACTTTACGGTTGTTCATTTTTCGCATTAGGTTAATTTTTCTCCTAGGAATTGCAAATCATGGGATGTGTGGGTTCTTAGTTATTCTAATATTTGGGACGTGATTAGTTGGAAAATAGGAGATTGTGTAGAGATATGTAAATGGCGATCATCACCAACATGATTATGATAGTTTGACGCAAAGGAGGTTTCCTTGTCTATTATTATTATCAGTGTATTCAATTTCATGATGTCTGATAGCAGTGAAGCTAAAGATCAAGCAAAAGAAAACTTGTATGACTTCCTGATATTTTCATCCCAGTGACCAAAAGCATGAATTGTTTATCTACATCATAGTTTTGAGACTATCCGGAGTCTGAGTAACGAATGATCCAAAATGCACCAAAATGGATCGAGTCTACGAGACACTACAAAATTTTGTGGTAAGAGCACGAGACTCCATTGCCATAAAAACAGAAAAGAGACACTCATTTGCAGGTCAAAGACTTCAGTTGAAGTATTTAAGTCTGTCGCTGAGTTTTGTACGAGGGGCTTTACAAAGTCTGAGATTGCTTGGCGTATTCATTTTTCTTAGTCCGAGTCTTGTAACTATAATCTACATTATATGCCTACACTCAGTTTTGAATCCGAATTTAAAAGTTATTTTCCATTTATTACAATTTTTCCAAGACTAGATCAAAAGACCAAAATCGGGGGTCTTCAACAATGTATGTGATGTTCTTGTTAACTATTTACACACACTTCCATAGACTTTCCACGGTGAAGATTCCGGGAAGTGGTGGGAATGAAGCTCATGGCTTTTATACTTGTGAATATGGGTTCTTAACAAAATGCTGGTTTTCAGCAAGGTACCCAATTGGACATTACAAGAACCAACTCTTTGAAGGTGGTCATTAATGGAGACGGTTCGTCGAGTATTGATATGGTGAATTGGGCAATAATTTGTCTTCCAAGGATGCTCTTAAGATTGAGTCACAAAATAATGTGGCCAAGGAACATTTTGAAAAAACTATGTCACTATGGTGGTATTCATTTTATTTTGGGCAGGTTCTCTGCTTATGAGAATGTACATGCATGGATCATCAAAGAGTCAAGACTTGTGATTGCTTGGACATGTGGTTGAAAGTTTTGTTTTCTCGTCATAGGTTACATACTGGTTAATTTATGTATGGTAAAGTCATCCAAGGCAGTCCTTGTACATGGTTTGGCATATGATAGTGACTCTGTTTTAACCTCAACCATGGAATTTTGAGTTTGATTTTTAGATATGTTTAAGAAATGCCACCCTTTATAGATCGAGTTTCTTTGTACATGGAATTTTGTTAGAGATATTGTGGAGTTTGTTGGGAAACCGCTAATCAAGTAACCATAAGTGCTAGCATACTAGGTTGTATTTAGTGGAAATCGTGAAGAAGTTTTTTGTTTTTGGTAGCAGACAAAGTATTCAAACATGTGATTTGCAGAACATACGAGTTAAAGGATTTTTTTCATAAGAGCTATACTGGAAACACACAATACAAAACCCATATGGTGATGGCTTCCACGACAACTCTTGTGGCAGCTCAGTGTGCTGAAGTTGCAGAGTATATGGGTGCTGAGAAAAGGATGATGAATTGGATAGGTGGTGCCATGAGGGGCTAGCAAGAGGTGATGAAATCCTAAAGAGAACTAGAAACAGTTTCATTTAAAACTACCTCTGCTTCATTTTTTTATCTATAATTTTTTATCATCTCATGTTGTCTTGTTATTTCAATTACTAGCAGTCAGTTGATACCGTGTTTATTTGTGCTAGGCATGCTTCATTGGAAGTTGGTTTTTATGTATATCAAGCATGGACATGTGAGAATTTTTTATTTTAAACACTCTGTATTTCATGAACCAAGCATATGATAGGTTTTAATGGAAGCTATTAAAACCAATTTTGTTGTGCCATTGTTGTCTCTTCCATCTACTGTATTTCAATTATTATTTTATGAATTGCATTCAAAAGAGATTGTGAAGTTCATCAGAAATTGGTTAAAATGCAAAGTTGGTTTTAGAGTTGAAGTCGTCATGGAATCGATGCTTGTTATTTCAAGTCTCCACCAAAATTGTTAATTTTTTTCTAATGACAATAATATGCCACTTGTAATTTGAAGTTGTTTTGCAATTACCTACTCCTCTACTTAACTGCTAATTTAAATTGAAATTATGTTTTTGGTACCAGGTTTGCAGACACGCCTAGAATATGGACAAAGCAGTAGGTTGAATGGTCGAAGCCTACTGTTAAAGTCGTTCATGATAAAGGAGGCATTTTCTTTTGCTAATTGCGACATTGCAGAAGATATTCTCAGTATTTTTTTGAGCCCACATAGAGGTTTTTCTATCATAGGGAAATCATAAACATATTGGGTGATTTGGGGTTTCAGATTACCAGTCCAATGGATAATTTCATCAGAAATTATTTTACCAATCGGTAAGGATGTAGTAGAGCCATCGCCTCCTCGTCCCCTGAAAATAGAAGAAATTCTGGAAATTATTGCAAAATTCCCAGCGCTACTAGAAACACGATAGAGTATTGGATGGGGTATGTTTTAATTAGACAATCAATTTTTGCGGTTTATTTAAATGTGCGTGTTAATCATTTTCACAGGTTTTGACGGCATTGAACTCCATGGAGCCCATGGATTCATTATTCACCAGTTCATGAAAGACAATGCAAACGATCACTATGGCAGAACAATGGAGAATCGCTGCAAATTTGGTTTGGAAATTGTGGAAGCAGTGGTGGATGAAATTGGAACAAAGCATGTGTGAATTAGGCTTTCTCCCTTTTCAGACTATTTAGAAGCTTATGACTCAAATCCGGAACCTTTGGGGGTTTAAATGGCAGAGGCTTTGAATAAATACAATATTTTATATGCCTGCTTTGTAGAGCCAAGGCATGAGAAGGGAGTTGGAATGGACAAGAGTCTATTTCCCATGCCAAACAATTATCTCTCCTTCCTCTTCAAAAAATAATCTATTTATTTTTAATTTTCAATTAAAATTATAATTATTTGTCCTATCAATTTTCAAACTAATTATTTTATTGACAATAGTTGATTGTTTATATACATCATAAGAGTTATAGATCATATATTACCCTCCAATGTTCCAAACCTCTAAACAATTATCTCCCCTCCTTTAAAAATAATCTAAACATTATTAATTTTCAACAAGCATTTATATAAAGAAATTTCATATGAGAATAGAGGGTTGCTACTTTTGCTCTAGAAGTTTTTCATTTAAACGAGTATTTGGTATGAAAACAAATCTATGAGTCTCGAATTGGAACCATATTGTCAATCTTGCATGGAGTCAAACACCGCAAACAAACATTTCTACATACAATTTTCTTCTTTGTACCCCTCAACAATAAATAGATGCCTCTGGTAACAAACCTGATCACTTCCCAACTAGTTATGGACCACAATCTATAAGTTTATGCAATCCCAGTTCACCCTCTTAAGATTTCTGTGTACATTTGATCTCTGAAAGGAAGCTGGGTAACTTGAAACGAAGAATAAAAAATTGTTTTACATACTTATCTACCTAACCCATGTGGCCTTAATTACACATTAACCTTTTGCACTTTTAAGTGAAAGATCGACTACTTCCACGAGGTTAGTGTTAAGGGTTTTCTCCGATCTTATTTTGGATCAGTTTTTAAACTACCGAGAGACCTTGCAGTAGGAGAATATTTTGTAATTTAGTTTATGCTTTGTTGCAGTAAGTTTAATTGATAATTCTCAATTCTAGGCTTAGGTTCCAAAAATTATATAAAGGTAAGTATCAATATGTTTGTTTATAGAAATCCGGCTACAATTCAACTTTGATTTGGTAGGGTTTCAAGTTTGAGTCCACGCCATGAAGTTGGGTTTTGGTCATGGATTATATAACTTTTGTTGTGGCTTTTAATTATGATGATGATTACCATCCACATAGGTCATCTACATCCCAGCTAGCAGTTCTCCTGAGCATAATTGCCCCCTTGTTGGGACGAGGAGACTTTTTCACTTTATCTTAGTGCTATTCAAATTTTGTTTCAGATGGGTTTCGGCCTTATCATTAAGCTATGAAATAAACTCGACATTGCCATTCAATCTCCACAGGGTTACTTGATTTTCTTAATCTTAATATTTCTTTTAGAGGAGAGGCTGCAAAATAGGCTCCCAAGTGTTCTTTGATTCTTACCTCATCATATCACAATGCTTTGTGTTTTTTCTCTCGTTATTACCAGAACAACACACAAACACTCTTACTTAGGCATCGCTATGACACTTAACTTTAGGTCCAAGACATGATTTCCTAGCAAAAAGATCTATGGATTACCTACAACTACTATTGGATACCACAATCAAGGTAATGATAAGACGTATTTACATTTTTCATTACATAGTCCTTTACCTTAAAAAATGACATGTACATGTTTTTGCTCAAATGACCATGCTTAAAGAATAGTCTACAACCTATCATACATGAAAATACACGTCTTCATCAATTTTGCCAAAGAACGTCTTAACTTTTCATATTCGTCACATTTTGCATTCTGACTTGTATCATGTCTTCTGAGATGATTGCAAAACCTTAGCTTCCATATTACTTATTTATGCAAAACAACCCTTCACATTATTTATTCTTCTTTCGATCATCTCCCTTCAACATCATCACATATTCTTCACTTCATTGATTATAACATGTAAAGAAAAACCTTGTATGCTTACGACAATTTGTCTTCATAGTATTCATTCAACTATCTGTAATGAATACATACAGTTTGGTCCATGACATATCATCTACCTCATGTTAGAGTTTATGATGACAACAAGTTTCTATTACTTACACTTACCTCTAGGTCCTTCCAATTTCTTGATTACCACCTTCTTTTCTACAGTCACATTGTAATTGGACAACATTGTTCGATTGTTAATATAAAATCATAAATAACACTACACTTTAATAATTTTCTATTCATTCCTCCCCATACCACAAAACACGCGAATGAATGGAACATATGAAAATTCTATAGAATATGGCAAAAGACTATGATCGCCCTTCACTCACTAGCTTTTGAACTGCATGTTAAAAACATGTTTCAATTAATGTTTCATCATGGGAATGACCGCTGCGACATCAAATTCCAAGCAACAAATATACAAAGAAAAAAACTACTCTTACATTGTCCTTTGTTCATAACAAAATCCTGCTCAACAAAAAACTATTTCTTCCGCAGGATTTGCCATATCATGACATTGTTTTATTTTATCGTAACCTTTCACATGACTAATACTATGTTCTAATTACCTAGTCTTACCTCTGATTTAACTAATTCATCCATGTATGCAAACATTAGGTGCGATCGCGATTGACGTAACTTCAAACTGATTAGGGAAGCCACACCTGTTGACAATATCTCTGCCGATCAATATTCATAATCAAGGCCCCGAACCAGAAGGATCCAACTTATTACACGATTCTCTCCTCCTTCCAGAAGTTCTGCTACACTGAAAACGATTTGCGTGGTATACAAGTCGGTTAAATTTGAATTGTGACATATAATGCAAGCGGAGAGTGTGAAATATTGGCCACAGATTGTACCATTCATGACGGGTCGTTTTCATCATTTCTTTGATTCTGGGTTTGGTGAAAATTTGAGGCAACGCAGGGGGACGATTGAAAGAGGCACCTACTAAGACTTGACAAATAAATAGTTCTATATATAGCGGTACTCTCTTAGCGGCATTAGATCAATTCGCTTTACTACTCTGCTGTGAACAAATTGAATTGAATTGAATTCTAGCCACCGCTATGGAGTCTAAGTTGTTCTTAGCCTTGCCTTTCATTTTGTATTTCGTGCTTGGTTTGATGCCAACTGAAACAATGGGTGAGCTGGGCTGAGATCTGCAATTGATATTGTTTCTATGATTGGTTTGCAGGAATGCAATCGATTGTTGATCACGATAAAGTTTATTTAATAGATATGTGTTATTCTATGCATAAGCAAGTGCTCAAGTGTTTAGAGAATACATAGGCACAGAGTTTAGCGGCGTAAAATTCTCAGATGTACCCATCAATGGGAGAATGGAGGTGCACTTCATTTTAGCCTTCGCCATAGACTACACCACGTCGGGCATTTCTCCTACAAACGGGGAGTTCAACATGTTCTAGGACAACGAAAATCTTAGCCCCAGTGCGGTGCAGGCCATCAAATCCAAACATAATAATGTCAGGGTCGCTCTGAGTTTAGGAGGGGATAGCATGGGCAACGGCTTCGCGCAGTTCAGGCCGTCTTCTGTGTCTTCGTGGGTGAACAATGTCGTGTCTTCTCTCACAAATATAATCCAAAAATACCATCTTGACGACATTGACATCGATTACGAGCACTTCGACTACTCCGATCCCAACACATTTTCCGAATGCATTGGACAACTCATCACGCAATTAAAACAGAACAACGTCATCTCCTTTGCTTCTATTTCTCCCTTCGACGATGACTAAGTGCAGCCGCATTACAGTGCCCTGTGGAGAAAGTACGGCAGTGTCATTGACTATGTGAACTTTCAGTTCTATGCCTACGACTCCAGTACCACCGTCTCCCAGTTCATCCAATACTTTAATGCTCAGTCCTCCCGTTATAATGGTGGAAAAGTGCTCGCAAGTTTTATTACGGAAGGTAGCGGAGGCCTCTCTTCTGCCAATGGCTTCTTTGACACCTGCACCACATTAAAAAACTCTGGAAATCTCAACGGCATATTTTTGTGGTGTGCCGAAAGCTCCCTTTCAAATAGCTTCCACTACGAAAAACAATCTCAGGCTCTGTTGCAGGGATCCTAATTGAATTTTCACCAAAATCCATGATTCTATACTGTATTACTGTGTATTCAGTGGATTGAGTTTAATTTGGTCTTTGAGTCAGTTATATCATGTGGCGTTGACCATTATCATAGTACGCATGTGAAAATTCTATTGCAGTCACTGGTTATTAATTTCTTATCTTAAAAGATTATTTAACTACCGAAAACTAATTCACAGCTAATATCGAAAAATAACACAACTTCAACTTCACTAATAAAAATACAGAAAGAAATGCGTAACACAATGAATACAATATTTTCGGACAAATTTCCCTAGAAAAACCCCTAAGGGAAAACCAGTTCTACAGATGAGAAATTATTAACTTCAGCAAATTAAGAGTTACAAAGATTCCTTACCTCTTACTCGCATAACCCCAACAATCTCCCATCTTCTCCCGTTGATATTCCCCCGCTGTTATCCCCAACGCTATCACTGCATCCTTGCTAACACTGCAAGACTGTTTTCTATCACTGCAAATTCACAAACTCATTTTCTAGCACTACAAATGCTTCTCCAAAACTTTTCTTCTCCAAATTCCCAATGACCTCCTTTTATATTACTCTCATTGGAAAACCAATGGCCAAGATCGATTCTCAATCGACCACTGAGATACATAACAACTTAACAACCATAACAAATTTGGTTGCAAGGTGTCACTAAAGGAAATCAATAATTAGAAAATAATTAATACACTCTCAACAATAAGATAGCTATTATCTAATCTTAGCAAATGGACGAACAACTGTCCAAGCTAACAAAATAACACTCCCTCTTAGCAAGGAAGTTGTTCTACATGACACCCATCTTTTCTCTGAAGAAGATAAATTTTTCGTTCCCCAATGCCTTAGTCAGAATACCTGCTACCTGCTCCTCTGTAGGTGTGTATTGTAGCTGAACAATACCTCATTGTACACAATCTCTGATGAAGTGATACCTGATATCTATATGTTTAGACCTATCATGAAACACTGGATTCTCAGACAACTTGATGCAACTCTGATTTTCGCAGTGTATTTCAGTAGTCTCAACCTACTGACCAAACAAGGCCACTAGCAACTTCCAAATCCATATAGCTTCACATGTCGCCATGCTCGATGCAATGTATTATGCTTCTGATGAAATCAAAGCCACAGACTTCTTCTTCCTGCTAAACCAAGAAACAACTCCTGATCCTAAACTGAAACAACACCCTGAAGTGCTCCTTTTTTCTGTTGTACTACCTGCCCAATCTGCGTCAGTATAGCCTATCCACTTAATTCCCTCACCTCGAACAAATCTGATCCCATACTCAATTAAACCACACAAATAACACAACACATGCTTAGCCATTGTCCAATGCACTCTCTTTGGCTCAACCATGAACTGGCTAAGAGAGTTTACTGCAAATGCTATATTTGAACTGGTGTTGACCAAATACATGAGCAAACCTATTAACTGCTTTTATAAGGCGGGATCTACATTTTTGTCCTTAGATGTATCTACCTTTCTCTAATTAGTGATCATAGGTGTAGACATGGCTTTGCAATCCTCCATCTCTAATCTCTTCAAGATTTCAATGCAATATTTCCCTTGACCAAGGAAAATCTCTCCATCTATCTGCCACACCTCCATGCCTCGAAAATAGTGCATGAGTTCCAATTCCTTCAGCTTGAAATATTCTATAAGGTCCCTCTTGCAATCCTCTATGATCCCTAGTGCACCTGAAAGAAACAAGTAATCTACATATAGAACAAGAATGAGAGCCTCACCCCCAACCACCAAGTAGTAGAGGTTAGCATCTACCTCACTCTTCACAAAGCCCATTTCCTACAAGTATGTATCAATGTGCTCATACCACGCTCTAAGAGTCTGCTTGAGTCCGTACAAGGCTTTCTTCAATCTACACACGTGGGTCTCTTTACTATGTGCTACAAAGCCTTCTGGTTGTTCTATTTATACCTCTTCCGTCAATTCACCATTAAGGAATGTTGTCTTGACATCCATTTGATGGATCTGCCATCCCATCTGCGTTGCAAATGAGATTACAGCTCATATAGAAGTATACCTGGCCACTGGAGAAAATGTCTCCTAATAGTCTATTCCCTCCTTCTGAGAGAACCCCTTTTCCACAAACCTTGCCTTGTATTTCTCTATACTACCATCTTCATCGTGCTTTATCTTGAAGATCCAGTGTGATCCAACTACTGCCCTATCTGTTGGTCTAGGCACTACCTCCCACACATCTTGCTACATTATTGAAGTATATTCCTCAACCAGAGCATCTCGCCATACCTGATGTTGTGCAACCTCTTGATAGTTGGAAGGTTCACTATCTACCAATTGGATGACTAATGCCACATAGTCATTGAACTTGGCTGGTTCTCTCCTCTCTCTTGTACTCTTCTTAGGAGCTCCAACAAACTCCTAAGTATCCCTTTGCGTGTCTTTAACCTCATTGTTCTTTCTGCCAATTGTAGAGGATGAAATATCAATCTCTATATCTTCTAGATGCATATCCTGCTGCACTAGTTGCTCCATGCTCTGTGAATCTTCACTACCTGAGTCTATGCTTGTACTAGTAACTGTACTTGAGCTTTGCTGCCCTTGACTTGGACTTGGATCTTTTTTTGGCTACTCACTTTGATCATCTGTTGGAAAATATCTGGACCTTCTAAATGTTTTGTCCTCCATGAACTTGACATCACATTTGACAATAATTCTTCTGGTCCCTGGAATAAAAATCCTATATGCCTTTGAAGTTTCACTGTGGAACAACGTAACACGTGCCCCAATGATGATATAGGTCTCCTCGCAAGGTGTTCGGGATCTGGAAAAGCTCCCTAGGTGTGTGTTAACATCCCGATGCATGCCCCACTTAGCCCCCGCGTGCTTTTTTTTTTCCTTTTCCCCTCTTTTCTTTGCCTTTTGCTCTTCAGTTACGAAACCACCGCCCTACCTGGGCGGCAGTCTCGTGACCGCTCGCCCTAAGTAGGCGGTGGTCCTATAACCGCCGCCTTGCTCAGGGTGGCAGTCCTTCACGCATTTTCCAGAATGCTCTTTTAATGTGACTCACGTAAATTTCAACGTTTACCAGCTTTTTTTCACCGCCTTGGGCTTGCATTAATGATTCTGGTTCCCTGGAATAGTGTTTTGCCATTGTTTATAGTTTAAGAGATCAATTTGGTTTTTACCTTGGGTAAATGCAAATGCTATAAATAGTTGGCTTGTGCTCAAGCAAATGGCCCCTCAAATTTGCCTATGAATTTCTCATTGCAATAGATTAGTCTTTCATTTTTCTTAGAATTCTTAGTTTCATTCATTGCATGCCTAGTTAGTGTTGTTTTGTTGTTAGGAAGCCACATATCCATCTTGTGCAAGTGTTGTCATCACTTCATCCAAATCAATTGGAATAGGATAGTTTGATTTCGATAGGAAGCCATTAAAGTTGTAGGTTTTTTTCTTCAAACAGGATAGTTTCAGGTTCTGGACGTTTTATGTTGCATGACTCGCAATAAATCCCGCTAGGAATTGCATAAGCCAAGCTATGTACTCTTGCGCTATCTCTCTCCTACTCACATTGTATTCAGTTTGTATCCTAAGCTGCCTTTGTCCCAATATCTACTTCTGTTGATGCTAGCATTACACGCTTTTCTGGATCCATGTGAACACGAAGGAACGAGGAGATCACACTGAGAGGAAAAAATCACACACATGATCAGATTCACCACTGTTCTACAGAATCCAGGTTCTAGCTTTCAAAGTTCTAATTAGAAGCATATCAAATAGAGTAGCCAATCACTTTATTTCAGTCAATTTTACTTTCGATATTGCCAGGGAAGCTATGGGGATTGATAGTTTCTGAGAGACTATGATTCATTCCTCACTTCTGAGGTAGGATCGAGAGTCTTTCAAATAGATTAGATTAGTTATTTCATTGTTTAGAATAGATTTACAACTACACAGGCAAGTAGCTATACTCGGTTGCTTTGTTTGTTTTAAATTTGTCATTAGATTAATTGTCAATTTCTAGATATATTAAAATAGCTGCTCCTTCGATTTCATTCATATAAACTCATCAGAAAAACACAAAAATAGAGAAGTCATATATGCTATAGATACACTTTACATAGTTAATCTCACTTTGCTGCAATTGGATTTACGTTGTTGCTTTTGTATGACAATCACGGGACCTAGAGAGCCCAGAGAATACGTATTCGAGCCAATCGTGCCCCAACCCAATCTCATCACAGCAATAACTGACATAGATCAGAATCTTAGGATCCAAGTCTTCCAAACAACGGAAAATCTACAACAGATCAACCTCCAGTTAAGCGGGTTAAACATAGAAGACGACAAAGCGCACACATTTTGGTCAAATCAACCAAACTACAGATTACCCTAGATATATATCCACATGACTGTGGAAGGGCTTGAAAGAGAGAAAACATTTGGTTGTGATCCTTTGGTCCCACAGCCAGACGCAGGAGACACTCTCACAGATATAGATACCATCTTAAGAATTCAGGTTGCACGAATGCCTGTGAGATACTCTGAAAAGATCACACAACTGTTAATTCTGAATATAGAGGCTGAGAAAGCATATGACTATTGGATACTAGGGATTAGGGACTGAGTCTGCACATGACCATAGCAGGACCACAACAAACACGAATCTATGGTTGTGACCCACAAATCCCACAGCCCAACGAATCCATAGGTGAATCAGACATAGATGCTGGCCTACGTACATTAGTATTCAGATCTACTCCACTTCCACCTATCATCATCGAACAGTTATCCTTGTTAGACGTAGCAGCTAACGAAGCTAAGGAATTCTGGACTAGGCCAGAGAATCACCCATAGAGTCAATTATATTTACCATCCACCCTATGACCTTATCTGGAGACATACACGAAACTATCCCAGGTCATTTTCCACGTATTCCACAACCCATAGACCGAATCACGCCAGAGCTCGATATTGATTGGAGCCTTCGAGCAGTCATCCTTGCTAATCGATCTATCACACCAGTTCAGGTTAGGAGGGCCTTCTTTGCCTTAGATTCACAATTTCCACTAGTGCGCGTCGAAGACATCAGATTTCCTAACTAGTTTGTCTGCATCCCACGCATATTCGATCCCCACCGGCTGTCTTGGCATGACCTCGGGAGGTCGGGTGCGAGGAAAAGTTACTTGTAGATTCCCATGCTCGCTTGTCACTTTTCCATCGTACAAAATTGGTGAACCCGACGTGAAACTTCCTACTTTCTGGTTCGGAGTCATATTTCTACTTGCTCTTTCAAAATAACATTTATTTCATCTTATCTACGTCATCAGCTTTCACCATCAACTTCACCAACAAAATTGGTGAACCTGACGTGAAACGAAAACAGTTCTTCTTTTTTTTCACTTCTTCCTTCCACCTTCGCTTTTTCCCATTATTCTGCGGGTATCCATATACCCCCCGAATATGTCAGGATTCGATGCATATGGTAGACCTCTCCTAGGTCTTGAAGCATACTATGCTCAACTGAATAGATAGTCATCACCCTCGCTCTCAGTATGGGGTGAACAACTATTCAAATAACCAATTATCAACACAAACTCCATCTCCAAGGGTCAGATATAACTCATCTTTCCAAACAGAGGAGTTGGATCAGCTCACTCAAACACAACAAACAGAGCCTTCAGGCTCGAACAATATGACGCTCACAGGAGAATCTAGTTTGTCTCCTCAGGTACTACTTAGACCACAAATTAGTAGACAAGCTGACCCATACCTGGTTTTAGATAATGAACATGCGATACGTTATGCCAGGAATGAACAACGTTCTCGAAGTATGTACCCACCTATAGGAGGTTTACAAACACAACCCGAGGTCTCTTTTCAAGAAAATACCTCCATGCCACGTCATATAGGAAATGCCCTCAGGGAAACTTGGCAGGGCAATGATCAGTTCATAGCGGGATATCACATGCCTATACAACACCAGGATATACAAAAAATGACTTCACACCACTAAGGCAAAATACCGTGACTTCACCAAATGAAGTCATTTCAACGTTAGTAGAAAAAGTGAGGGGGTTAGAACTTGCTCAGGAAAATCACCATTCTCAATTCATACAAGCAGGAAATTCTAATCCTCCACACCATCCTAGCCAAGTAGACCTCCTCAAGGAATAGGCACGTTAGGCATGACTCCTCAGTATTCACAACAAACGCCAACAAGAACCGCCATTTCTAACACCACTCTGATACCTCCCAGTCTAGTACAGAATAATCCATTCCTAGACAGTACCCCTTCATACTTAAACATATACTCCAAATCACCACAAGGGGACATGTTCTCCTCTCCCGACATGTTTGCTCAAACACAGGGGCTACCTTATGCCCCTGCCAACGCATACGCTACGCCATATCAACAACCTATTCCACCACCACCCCCTCAGTAGGCACCATCAATGGTCGAAACCTACGATAGGGACATATTCAAAATACTTGAAAGAGCCCTTAGATTTCACCATACGAAGCATCATGCTTCCAAGACCTCTTCCCGATTTACCCAAATACAAAGGTGAGGGAGATCCGAATGCACATATCAAGGCTTACGCCACAGCCATTCGAGAACTACTCCCTTGGGATGGGGTTGTTGCTAAAATATTTCCCAAAACCTTGGAAGGTATCGCTCTCGATTGGTATTACAGAATACCTGAAGCTTCCATACATTCATTTAAACAACTCGTTTCCGAGTTCATCAAGGTGTTTGACATGAACAAACTATTAAGAACAGGAATCAAGGAATTCTTGCACATTAAGCAGGAACACAATGAATCTGTTGCTCATTTCATCCAGAGGTGGTGTACAGTTCTTTATTCTTCAGCCAGTGCTCCAAATATGGACCAAATGGAATTATGCGATTTATTCCTACATTCTCTCAGCAGAGAAGTGAAGGAAGAAGTCCAGAAGTTCCCACTAAGAACTTATGATGAGGTACTCGAGAGCGCTCTCCGAATAGATCAAGCTGTAATAGATAGCGGTCGTAAGACATATGGAACAAACGGGAGGTTAATCACCACCAACCAGAATACTACGTCTTATCCTACTACCACAAGCGTCAATCAAGGACCTAAAATCCTTAATAGAAATCATGGAGTGACAACAGATGGAGTAACTGATCAGGCCAAAAGGGTAAATGTTGTGAATACTCCACCGCTAATAAACAACCAACGAAACAACAATTTTACCCCAACAGTCAATACAGTGGATTTTAATCATCCACAACAACAACAACAACAACACATGGCGAAACCCTACACAGGGTCCAAGCCAAAACTCAACTGGATATCAAAACCAAAGCCAAAACCAAAAACAACAAATGCAAAACTTTAATCCTAATAGGCAACGGTTTGATCAGAGTTTTGGGCCACAATATACACCAAGTCAACAAACTAGGAATTACAATCCTAACTCGTATTGTGGTTTTCACAAAATCCGAGGCCATGACACTAGAACGTGCCATGACTACAATAAATTCATGCAACGTTTGCCAGAGGAACAAAGACAACTTTTTATAGATATGTTCTTAGCAGATCCTACGTCACCAGCACCAAATACTTTTACAGGGGAAGTTTCCCCTCAAAATGCACCCCTCAAGATCTTCAATGATCCACTCCCAAATCACAACAACAACAAGTTAAATTCAAATGGGACAAACAAGGGTGTAATAACAAGAAACCACGATCATGAAGCCTCGAATTCATTAAACCCATTAGTTGCACCACAATTAGGAAGTCAACCACGACCCAAGATAGTCGGTTTAGTGGAGTTAGACGCCGAACTACCCGTAGAAGCTGTAACAAGGACACGAGAATATTCCTCTCAGCCAAATCCAAGTTACCTACCGGGGACAGATAACATCCAACAAATGTTAGTAAAACCCGTAGGTACCTACGATTTAATTAGTGATCTAACAAAAACCTTCTCGCACATTTCTTTTTTGGACTTACTAAAGAATTCTCCTACCCACAGGGCTGCTCTTTTAGAGGCATTAGGTTTAGGCCATCTAATTAACATCACTCCACCTCCCGAAACACAGGTAAACCATATAGACTTTGATATCCACCCTCCGGGGCAGCCGGATAGGGACACCGAATTCATATTCGAAATAAACAAAATGCCAACAGACGCTGAGATTGCACGCCGAGGTGATCCAGCCTTACATTTGCAAGTATGGGTTTATAACAATTATGTAAAATGCGTGATGGTTGACGATGGGGCAGCAGTTAACGTAGTCCCCTTCTCTTTCCTTCAAAAGCTAGGGTATGGAGAAATGAATTGTTCCACAACTCGAAATACGCTAAGAGGCTATGATAGCCTTAAAGCCACCTCGATTGGAACTATAATACTACCGGTCACCTTAGGGCCCAAAACAATCCTGACTGAGTTTTATATTATAGATCGGGAAACTAACTATAATATGATCCTCGGCCGACCATGGATACACCGTATGAAGGCTATCCCTTCTACGTTATTTCAAGAAGTAAGATTCTTGCATTTAGGAAAGGTGTTCATAGCCAAAGGTGATCCAAAACCATTCGATATACACCTGGATGACCTAAAGAAAAGACCAAGCGCACACTCAGAGTTTGAACTCCCAACAAACCAACTTAATAAACCTACCGGCCCGAAACCGGAAGAAAAGTTGGTACCTATGACAGATCTTGAAACCATGAGCCTAGCCAAGATGATCCCAGCCCTCAAAGGTGAGGTTAAGATTGTAGAAACAATATCATTAGGAACTACTGCAAAAATTGTTGAACTGCTAGAACAGGATCTACCAATGTTCCTACCATTTGATTCTGTAGGCATGGGATACACCCTAGGTGTCGGTTCTCTCCCAGCAGTAGATCTCTGCATGGTAGAGGTAGAAGATGTTAACACAACAAATATCCCAGCGCCCATATTCCCAGCTAAGTATTGGACTCTCCATTTCGATGGAGCTAAATGTCGTTATGGAGCTGGGGCAGGTATAATTGTTACTTCTCCTGACGGAAGAATCCTACCATTTGCCTTTAAACTAAACTTCGAATGTACAAACAATGACACTGAGTATGAAGCCCTCCTCCTTGGCCTCATCTTAGCTAAGAGGATCGGTGTTAATAATATCAGGGTGTTGGGAGACTCACAATTGGTAGCAAACCAAGTCTCTGAGGTGTATGAAACCAGAGCCGGGCACTTACAGCTCTACAAAACAGTTGTACTGAATTTAAGCAAGGAGTTTGACTTCATATCAATTGAAGCAATCCCGCGAGAACAAAATCTTCTCACTGATTCAATAGCAACCTCAGCATCACGCTTTACTCCAAACAGTAAGTTAGAGGATACCCGTTTCATGGTATCCCTTCGTACTGAACCACTGATAAAAACAATGTCAAATCCTCTTTTAAATGGAAATGAAAACAAATCTACTATCCTAGACCACATCGATAGTGATACAACCACTCTTGATTTCTTAAACGCCTATGTGACATTACATCTCACCCATCACGTGGTAGATTTATCCTTAATCCCGCATTCATCCTCCTACTTCGGAAATCCCATGACAGAGCTTCCCCCACAAAAGGAACTTAGCATATACACAGTCGAAAATAGAGACGATCTGGAATTACCTCCAGCCCCGTCTGAGTTTGAAGAAGGTAACGCTTCTCTAATCAAAGAAACAATCAATATTAATATCGGAACGGAAGACGAACCAAGGATATTGAAGTTAGGATCCTCGTTAACTCCATCGGAAGTAGAAATACACACTCAAATCCTCAAGGAACATCGGAAGGCTTTTGCATTTAATTATAAGGAAATGACAGGGGTTGCACCACACATTGTGGTACATAACCTCGTCACTAAATCAGATGCAAAGCTGATTAAACAAAAATCGAGACCAATGAAACCTAAGGTAGCTCTCATGGTAAAAGAGGAGGTAATGAAACTCCTCCAAGTAGGATTCATCAAGCCAGTCGATTACTCTCAGTGGATATCTAATATCATTCCCGTTCTAAAAAAAATGGGAAGATACGCATCTGCATAGACTTCCGAGACATTAACAAGGCATGTCCTAAAGATGACTTCCCGTTACCATCCATAGACGTCATTGTTGATGCAACAGCTGGATTTGAGCTGTTGTCTCTCATGGATGGATTTTCAGGATACAATCAAATCAGAATATCTGAACAAGATCAAGCTAAAACCACGTTTATAACTCCTTGGGGAACCTATTGCTATGTTGTTATGCCATTCGGTCTCAAGAACACTGGCGCTACATACCAGCGGGCTATGACATATATATTTCATGATCTTATTCATAAAATTGTGGAATCCTACGTAGATGACTTGTTGGCCAAGGCCAAGAAGCGTTGTGACCATCTGGAAGTGCTTCGTGTCATTCTTTCACATCTGATAGAATACGGAGTCACGCTAAATCCAGAAAAATGTGTCTTTGGTGTAACAGGAGGGAAGCTCCTAGGTTACATTATATCATCACGAGGGATCGATGTTGACCCAACCAAAATTAAGGTTGTTCTCGAAATGGTCCCACCTTCAGATGAATCTGGAATCAGGTCATTTCTCGGAAAGCTTGGTGCAATCCAGAGATTCATCCCGGACTTAAGTTTCGCCATTCATCCAATCAACAATCTACTCAAGAAAGATTATAGTATTGATTGGACCGAAGATTGCAATGAAGCTTTTGACGCAGTTAAGCATTTCTTGTTATCACCACCTACGTTAATGCCACCTAAGCCAGATCACCCATTAATTTTGTATTCACGAGCTACCAATGTCTCGCTAGCCTGTATGCTAGCTCAAGAAGATGATGACATGAGAGAACGTGTGATCTATTTCATTAGCCGAATGTTGCTCGACTATGAAACACGTTATACACAGGCAGAACGAGAATGCCTTGCCATAGTCTTTGCAACCAAACGCTTAAGACATTACATGCTAAATCAAGAAACAAAGGTCATTGTAAAGACAGAGCATTTGCAAACTTTCCTCACGCAAGGGTCCTTGTCTAAAAAGGCTGGACGCTTTATAACCTTAATGGGGGAGTTTGAACTAACGTTTGTAAATCAAAAGTCCGTTAAAGGACAAATCATCGCGGATTGGTTAGCTGATAACCCATTAGACGGAGGCAATCTAGTAAATCTGGACTTTCCTGATGAATGCGTATACTACATCGAAAACCAGACCTCCCATCTCTGAGTGTCCTTGGTATACTGATATTATTAATTACATCATGGATCATATGTATCTGGAAGGTGTTACATTGCAACAATGAAGGTGGTTACGCATTATTGTAGCCAAATATGTCATTATAGAGCAAGTGCTCTATCGAAAAGCATTCAATGGAATGCTTCTAAGATGTGTCGACACAGAAGAATCCAAGAAGATTCTCCACGAATCTCACAGTGGAATGTGTGGAGGCCACTTCGGTGGCCATGCCACCACTCGTAAAATACATCGAATGGGCTATTTCTGGCCTACTTTAGAACACGACGCAGTAGAGTTTGTACGAAGGTGTCATAAGTGCCAAGAATTCTCCCATGAGATCCACATGCCGGCACAAGCTCTACAACCAATCACTACTCCATGGCCCTTTTCTACGTGGGGCCTCGATTTGATAGGGAAGTTCTCTCCCTCGTCTACAGACGGCCATAATTTCATAATCACGGCCACCGAATATTTTACCAAGTGGGTAGAGGCCATGCCTCTTACTACTGTACCAGGTTCTGTAATCGCCAAGTTCATTTTGAACCAAATCATTTGCAGGTACGGTGTCCCGCAAATCATTATCTCGGATAATGGGACTTCTTTTAAGAATGATGAAGTTCACGAATTGTGCAATAAATTCAAAATAAGCCATCATACGGCCTCCTTGTATTACCCCCAAGCCAATGGACAAGCTGAAGCAACAAATAAAACGTTAAAAGCCATTCTCCTTAAAACGGTGAAAGAAAACAAACGAGATTGGCATTTGAAGTTATATCCGGCCTTATGGGCCCACCGAACCTCAATAAGAACACCAACAGGGGTGACTCCTTTCTCGCTAGTATTCGGGGCGGAAGCAGTTCTCCCACTTGAGGTTGAAATACCCAGTCTCTGTATCTCATTACAAGGGATTCTGGATGAAGATGCTTACAGAGAAGCACGTCTCTCCCAATTAGAAAGCCTAGATGAAGCTAGGTTAGATGTTGAACAGCGGCACAGAGTCTATGCTGACCGGATGTGCCAGCAGTATAACAAGAAGGTCTATGAACGAGACATATATGAAGGTGATCTAGTTCTAAGGCTAGACAACCGGATCGACAAAAAGACCGGCGAAGGAAGGAAGTTCTGGCCCAAATGGTTGGGCCCATACCGAGTCATGAAGGACTATGGAAATGGTGCATATCTCTTATGCACATTGGAAGGTGAGGAATTTGGTGAAACGGTCAATTCCCTACACCTTAAACGATTCTATGCATAAGCAACCAGCACTACTTGTATAATTATAGCTACATTGCATCTTCATATAGTTAGGATCATTTTGTCCGCTTGTTTTGTACAACTTTGTGATCAAGGAATTTATTCTTAAAAGCAATTCATTACAAACTTCTGATGGTATTGGCATAAACACTCTAATCATACTTTTCATTTCCATGATATCATCAACTATTTCGGAATCATTTCATCAAATAAAGCTAGATATGACAAAGTCTTAACGGTAACCATACCAAGATCTGCATGCTTGTTCTCACTTTTGGTTTCTTCTTAGGATAGGTGTCTTGCCTATGGTCTATTCTAGAAGCTTCATCGTGTCACATCTAGCCCATATGAATATCTCTTTGGAAGTAAGGGCATGCTGACATTTTACTCAAACAAACAAGTCAAGTATAAATCAAACAGAAAATTTTAAATTTACACATTTCCTTGCCCCACCAACCTTTGGTGATGAGCTTGCGTCTCTTACTAGTGACGTAGGGTTGGGAAAGGATGGAAATGCCCTTACTCACCTATGCCTTGCCTATGGTGATAAACCCACGCTTCTTACTAGTAGCATGGGGCAAGGTGTAGGGGGTCCTCTTAACAAACAAACGTGAAAGGTCATAAACAAACAATTCAAATCTTGAAGTCTTGAGTCAAAAACAAATGAATCAGATGTCCAAAATTCCAAGAGAATTAAAAATCCTAAAAACCCAGATTTTGTCTACCATGTGGCCATCTACGGATCTAAGTCTAGATAAACCGCAAAGCAAGTTGCATCCCAAACTATGGAGTCACTCAAGTAGAGTAGGCTTGTAGCATCCTAATTTGGTTCCACCAAAGCTTTGTCTATCTTTCATCACTATCATTTCAACACATTTCATAACTTGTGCCCTTTCCAACTCTCGGTGATGAGCCCTCGCATCTTACTAGTTGCGTGGAGTTAGGAGTAGGGGCAGGTTTATCTGCTCATCATACCGGCTTATCTTCACCACTTTGCCAAAACAGATATGAGGTATCAAAATTGCTTAAAGAAGCTAAAAATTCAAAATCACGTTGTATCTACATTATCATATATCAGCATCATGAAATACAAAAAGAAAGTAGACACTTGTATCATTTGTTCTCCATTGCATACATTCTAAAAAGCATATAAGCATAACATCATAGTTTACATGAGGAAACGGAAATGGAAGCAAAGCCATAAATGCCAAGAGTCTGATCCAAAAAGAATATATATATATATATATATATATATATGGTCAAAATTCCTGTACAATGCCATCATGCGCTCAGCATGGTCAAAACACAAAAAGAGCCCGGGAAGTACACAAATATCATACAAAAAAAATCTAAGAGAGCCAAGTGGCTTCTCAACCCCTATGAGATCCCTCTGAAGGTGCACGCCCACGCCTAGGACTCCGGCTACGCCGGCACTCTGAATGCACGGAGGGCTCACGATCCCTAGGGGCAGTTGCGGTCTCGCCATGAGAATGACTCCTCATCAGGCGCTCTGCTGTCCTATACCCTGCCAGCTCAGTACGGAGGGTAGATACCATCCTAGCCACATGCCAGATGGGGGAAAAGATTTCAGTATGTCTGCCAGCTGCTGAGGGCTCCCCTGCATCCACAGACAGCTCTGCATGGGTCCTCTCCATGGGGATCATCAGGGTATCGGTGCATACCCTACGAATCAGGTCTCGCCACTCATCGACGGTCTCTGCAAACAAAGGAGAAAATGAATTAGAAATAAAACAAGAGATAAACACAAGTGTAAACAAAAGGAGAGATGGCAATTAAAGCAATCCTAACTCAAAGCAAAGGGAGGATAACTTACTTGGGTCACCAGGCCTCCAGGATGGATCTCTAGGGTCAGCACCTGCCACAGATGCCGCCGCTGACTGAGGTGCTCCCCCCGTGGCTGGAGCGACGTAGCACCCCACAATGGACTCATCCTCCCCACCATGGCCCTGGGAGAGTGGCTCCTCTGAAACCAGAGTCACCCTCTCTGCACTCTGCTCTACCCTCTCTGCTGCATAATATCCTGAGTGTCATGCCACTCAGGATCACTGTCCTCCTCGGTCTCCTCCTCTGTCTCTCCCCCTGTGAACTCCTCAGACTCAGAGTCTATGTCGATGGGGTCATCGCTGCTATGGGCAGGACCCGCGGCAATCTGAAGTAAGGGTGCCTGAGGAGCACCAACTCTCCCTCGGCACGTTCTACCCACCTAGCCACAATAGGAATGCCAGGGGTAACAACTGTCCAACCCCGGCCCCTAGGACCCCCTCTGGCCTCTCAAACTGACCTGTATACTGGCACTACCGGGGGAAGCATACCCATGTAAGGTAGGCCAAACTGCTGAGGAACTCGGCCAAAGGGGTGTATCTCCACTCGCCCTACTCTGTCAATGAGCTGCCCTGTGGTGGAGCAGGAGATCAAAGTAAGAGCCTCCTCACCCCATAAACCTGCCATGGCCTGATACGGTGTGGCCTCCATGTCATCAATGGTCAGCGAAGCAACTGGCTGGTGAGGTGCTCTGAGCACCGACATATCTGTCCATCTGGCTGCCCTCACAGCTCCGGGATCTGCCACCTCTACACCTCTGCCATAAGGGATGAAGCGCTCGTAAACCCAGCTCATAACCAGGGTCGGGTGGCTCAAAGACTGCCCCTGTAGATGGACTACCCTGTATAAGTCATGGTAGGTAGTCCCAAGTATATCTGCTCCCCAGGCGTAAATCCGGCCATGTCCCTCGATCTGTGCAATGATGGGGGACCAACAAGTATAGTAGTGTGTCTCCTCCCTTGTCCCCGATCAATCTCGAGGCAAGGATCCCCATAATAGCCTGGCGAATCAAGGGGATAGGCAGGCTAGGAATAGATCAGACCCTCACCCCCTTCTTCGATCTAGTGGAGATAACTGCATCTCCCATATAAGAAGCCCACTGTGCTATCTGGGCCCGTGAACCTGCTTGTCTCAAGGGTGAGTCATCTCCCGATGATCGGGACCCCCAGGATACAGTAAACATCCTCCAAAGTGATGGTCCACTCACCTCGGACCCCTGGCAATTGGAAGGTGTTCCGATCAGCATCCCAATAGGAAAATAAGTCACATAGTATGTGACTGGATGGTGCAACATGTGGAACCCGTGATATACGCAGTATACCGGCCCTCTGTAGAGTGTCCTGCTCATCCTGTGAAAGGGCATCTAATACTGTCAGGAGCCAGTCACACTCTCTCTCTCAGCTCCACCGAATGTACTCCTCCCTCGCCTGCATACACCCAAAAACACACAAAACAGAGCAAGTTAGCATCCAAATGACGTTAGAAAAAATCACGAAAACACATAAAGATGCTAAAAATGTAAAAACAATTTCAAACAAGTGTTCTTTTGGCATTCTGTGAAGAACCACCGCCCTGAGTAGGGCAGTGGTTTCGCAACCGCCGCCTGAACCACCCTTTTTAGGGCGGCGGTCGTGTCCCGAAAACCCACGCGGGTTTTATAACTTAAAAAAGCCAAAAAGACACGAAAAAGGACCATTTTAACTAAAAACAAAGCCTACCCAGTAGGCGCCCCCCCTAGATAGACCTTTTGAACCTAACATTTTCAAAAATGACCCCCCCACGACAAAGATTTTAACAATTCAAAATTTTGGGGGTAAAAACGATAAATTGAGAAAAACTAACCTGTGATCTCGCGGGTCGATGTTCCGCTCGTAGAGGCATGATTGCTATCCCGTCATAAACATTTTGACTCTACTCTCATAAGAAACCATCACCGTGGGTCCCAGAGCTCAAATCCAACCAAATCAACACGCACAAATGAATAGGAAAATGGGCCCACTTTCATATATATAGCAACCTGACTCATTTTTTGAATCCCTTTTTCACAGGTTTGGAGCACCAACGGAGGTAAGTTCTTACCCCCGCACAAATGGTACGTCCTCATTTCACATTATTTTAGCATTTATTTTCCGATCTATTTTGTCTATCTGCACTTGATTCCTCTTTTCATTTTGCAGGTGGCAGGAATTTTGGATGGCGTCATTGCGACACACAGACGTATCAGGTATAACTTCCAACTTCCCATTTCGGGACCGCCATACTCGGACCCACCGTTTTACGCCTCTTCATGGCTAAAACACTTCTCCGAGGGGGCAATATGTACGTACCCAAAATTGTAAGGTATTGCACTGCCAGAACAACGTAACACGTGCCCCAATGATGATACAAGTCTCCTCGCAAGGTGTTCAGGATCCAGAAAAGCTCCCCAAGTGTGCATTAACATCCCACATGCCCCGCTTAGCCCCCGCGTGCTTTGTTTTTCTCTTTTCCCCTCTTTTCTTTGCCTTTTGCTCTTCAGTTACGAAACCACCTGGGCGGCGGTCTTGCCACCGCCCTAAGTAGGCGGCGGTCCTGTAACCGCCGCCCTGCTCAGGGCTGCAGTCCTTCACGCATTTTCTAGAATGCTCTTTTTAACGTGACTCACGTAATTTCAACGTTTACTAGCTTTTTTTCACTTCCTTTTGCTTGCATTAATGATTCTGGTTCCCTAGAATAGTGTTTTGCCATTGTTTATAGTTTAAGAGATCAATTTGGTTTTTACCTTTGGGTAAATGCAAATGCTATAAATAGTTGGCTTGTGCTCAAGCAAATGGCCCCTCAAATTTTCCTCTGAATTTCTCATTTCAATAGATTAGTCTTTCATTTTGCTTAGAATTCTTAGTTTCATTCATTACATGCCTAGTTGATTGTTACTGTTGTTAGGAAGCCACATATCCATCTTGTGCAAGTGTTTTCATCACTTCATCCAAATCAATTGGAATAGGATAGTTTGATTTCAATAGGAAGCCATTAAAGTTGCAGGTTTTGTTCTTCAAACAGCATAGTTTCAGGTTCTGGACGTTTTATGTTGCATGACTCGCAATAAATCCCGCTAGGAATTGCATAAGCCAAGCTCTGTACTCTTGCGCTATCTCTCTCCTACTCGCATTATATTCAGTCTATATCCTAAGCTTCCTTTGTCCCAATATCTACTTCTGTTGATGCTAGCATTACACACTTTTCTGATCCACGTGAAATGAAGGAACAAGGAGATCACACTGAGGGGACAAGATCACACACACCATCAAATTCGCCACTGTTCTGCAAAATCCAGGTTCTAGCTTTCAAAGTTCTAATTAGAAACATATCAAATAGAGTAGCCAATCACTTTATTTCAGTCAATTTTACTTTCGATATTGCCAGGGAAGCTGTGGGGATTGATAGTTTCTGAGAGACTATGATTCATTCCTCACTTCTGAGGTAGGATCAAGAGTCTTTCAAATAGATTAGATCAGTTATTTCATTATTTAGAATAGATTTACAACTGCACAGGCAAGTAGCTATACTCGGTTGCTTTGTTTGTTTTAAATTCGTCATTAGATTAATTGTCAATTTCTAGATATATTAAAATAGCTTCTCCTTCAATTTCATTCATATAAACTCATCAGAAAAATACAAAAATAGAGAAGTCATATATGCTATAAATACACTTCACATAGTTAATTTTACTTTGCTGCAATTGGATTTACGTTGTTGCTTTTGTATGACAATCACGGGACCTAGAGAGCCCAAGAATACGTATTCGAGCCAATCGTGCCCCAACCCAATCTCATCACAGAAATAACTGATATAGATCAGAATCTTAGGATCCAAGTCTTCCAAACAATGGCAAATCTACAACAGATCAGCCTCTAGTTAAGCGGGTTAAACATAGAAGACGACAAAGCGCACATGTTTTGGTCAAATCAACCAAACTACAGATTACCCTAGATATATATCCGCATGACTGTGGAAGGGCTTGAAAGAGAGAAAACATTCGGTTGTGATCCTTTGGTCCCACAGCCAGATGCAGGAGACACTCTCACAGATATAGATACCAGCTTAAGAATTCAGGTTGCACGAACGCCTGTGAGATACTCTGAAAAGATCACACAACTGTTAATTCTGAATATAGAGGCTGAGAAAGCATATGACTATTGGATACTAGGGATTAGGGACTGAGTCCGCACATGACCATAGTAGGACCACAACAAACATGAATCTATGGTTGTGACCCACAAATCCCACAACCCAACGAATCCATAGGTGAATCAGACATAGATGTTGGCCTACGTACATTAGTATTCAGATCTACTCCACTTCCACCTATCATCATCGAACAATTATCCTTGTTAGACGTAGCAGCTAACAAAGCTAAGGAATTTCTGGACTAGGCCAGAGAATCACCCATAGAGTCAATTATATTTACCATCCACCCTATGACCTTATCTGGAGACATACACGAAACTATCCCAGGTCATTTTCCACGTATTCCACAACCCATAGACCGAATCACGCCAGAGCTCGATATTGATTGGAGCCTTCGAGCAGTCATCCTTGCTGATCGATCTATCACACCAGTTCAGGTTAGGAGGGCCTTCTTTGCCTTAGATTCATAATTTCCACTAGTGCGCGTCGAAGACATCAGATTGCCTAACTAGTTTGTCTGCATCCCACGCATATTCGATCCCCACCGGCTGTCTCGGCACGACCTCGGGAGGTCGGGTGCGAGGAAAAGTTACTTGTAGATTCCCACGCTCGCTTGTCACTTTTCCATCTTACAGGAACCCTATTCTGAATGCAAACTGTTGTACTACACGCCTCTGTCCATAGGCAGTGGGGCATGTCCTGGTCATGTAGCATAGCCCTTACTTCCTCCGATATAGAATACTTCTTCCTCTCAACAGCTCCATTTTGTTGGGGATTGTAAGGAATAGTCCACTCTCTCTTGATTCCTTCTCTGGTACAGAAATCCTGGAAGTCATTTCCTTTGTACTCGCCTCCATTATCTGATCAAAGAACCTTTATCTTCCTTCCTGTCGATTTCTCCACAAGAACCTTGAACTCTTGGAAGCGACTGAAAAACCTCATCCTTGGTTTTCAAGAAGTATATCCAGGTCTTCCTGGAGAAATCATCAATAAAATTAACATAGTACTCATATCCTCTGAGAGACTATCAACATTGGTCCACATACATCTGAATGTACTAGATCAAGAGCACCCGTAGATCTATTGTCACTCCTTGGAAAATATGCTTTCGCAAACTTCCCCAACACACATCCCTTACATACATCATCATGCTCTTTGTTCACCTTTGGAACACCTGTCACTATCTCATGAAGAAATTTAAGTGCTCCATGATGAATATGGCCCATCCTCCTATGCCATAGCTCTCCAAGATCTCTAGGATTACTGTTGCTCATAAGTGCCTTAGGAGTATCAAACTGTAACCTATAAAGGAGACCACTCCTAACTCCAATAGTTATGGGTGATTTCCAATCCTTGTGCTTAATCAAACATGTGTCCCTCTAAAAAGTACATTATACCCTTTATCTTGAAAAACAGATACAAAAATCAGATACATACGTAAGCCTGGCACATGCAAGACATCATGAAGTGGAACTATCTTTCCGTTCTCCCTCTGAAACTAAACAATCCCTTTCCCAATTGGGTTGAGCTTGGACAAGTTCCCCATAGAAATATGGATATTGGTGTACTCCTCCTTGTAACTAGAGAAGTACTCTCTGACTCCTATCATATGAAATGATGCCCCACTATCTATATGCCAAACACACTACGAGGTTGAGCTAATCATACAAGCTATGAGTGCAAACTCATCTTCCATTCTACTGGAGAGTTCTTCTGCACTTGCTGGAGTTGCCACCTGCTTCTTACCCTTATTCCTATCTCAGAAATCATTGACATAGTGGCCAAATCATTACAACCAAAGCAATTGACCTTAGACATGTCCTTCTTCTTCTTCTCACTTTGATAATTTGATCATTTGATCATTTGCTAAATCCCTTCTTTGCTTTCCCTTTTCCTGCTAGGGCAACGTTTTCTTGTTCTCCCTCACTTTTCTTACTCTTATTGGCCCCATTGACAAGATTTCCTCCTGAGTGAAATCAGCCCACAGTCAATCCCAACTCGGTAAGGTATCTCGTCCACTAACAACTTGAACAAAAACATCCCATTATTTAGTAAACCCATTTAGGGCTATCTGTACCATCTCATCATAGCTAGGGCTATCTCCAACAGCTGCTAACTCATCCTTGACAAGTCTAAGTATGGTGAGGTAACTTGTAACATCTTCTCCCTTGTTCATCCGGGTATTATTCAACTTTTCTCTGAGAATCATCTTCGTATTGGTGGTAGAATTCTGGTATAGATTCAGAATGGCATCCCACATCTTATTTTCCGTATCTAACTCGGAGATGGGTGGAACAATATGGTCCTTGACACCATCAATGACAATCATCCTCGCCTTGGCATCCTCTTTCTTGTATGTTGTAAGTTGTGTTGCGTCTGTAGGTACAGTTACAACAGTGGTAGCATAATCCTTTATACCATTCTCTTCCAACAATAAAGAAAGTCTAGCCTTCTAGACATCAAAATTCGAGGCACCATCTAATCTGTCCTGATCTCTCAAACCAGCCAAAGCCATCTCAAAGGATAAAAGTAATAAAAATTTAAAGAGATCAAACCAGGTTATAGAAACCCTCAATTTCTTTCCTAGGGAAAACCTTTTCTACCCTTAACACAGCTCTGATACTATGTGAAAATTCTATTGTAGTCACTGATTATTAATCTCCTATCTTAAAAGACTATTTAATTGCCAAAAACTAATTCATAGCTAATATCGAAAAATAACACAACTGCAACTTCACTAGTAAAAATACAGAAAGAAATGCGTAACACAATGAACACAATATTTTTGGACAAATTGTCCCTAGAAAAACCTTAAGGGAAAACCAATTCTACATATGAGAAATTATATTGACTTCAGAAAATTAAGAGATACAAATATTCCTTTCCTCTTACTGGAAGAACTCTAACAATCTCCCAAATTCTCCCACTGATATTCCCCCACTATTATCCCCAACGCTATCACTGTGTCCTTGCTAACACTGCAAGACTGTTTGCTACCACTGCAAACTCACAAACTCATTTGCTAGCACTGCAAATGCTTATCCAAAACTTGTCTTCTCCAAATGCACAATGACCTCCTTTTATACTACTCTCATTGGAAAACCAACGGCTGAGATCGATTCTCAATTGACGGCTAAGATACATAACAACTTAACAACCATAACAAATTTGGTTGCAAGGCGTCACTAAAGGAAATCAATAATTAGAAAATAATTATTACATTCTCAACAATAAGATAACTATTATCTAATCTTAGCAAATGGACGAACAAGTGTCCAAGCTAACAAACTAACAACGTATGTGTTGAAATACAAATGCCTATCTATGCTTGAAAAGGCATCCCAATTAATAATGTTCAATATCACCACTCCATAACATTGCAACTTGTCTATATTTCAACAATTAGAAATTTATTTATTCAATATTGCACTCACGTTTGTCCAAAGGTTTTTCCTAATCTGGATATTTATATTTTATTGTCAAAAATAGTAGAAATGCCGCAAATGTAATATGAGAGAATATTAAAACATAAAAAAAGAAGACTAGTCATTGCACATGAGTTGCCAAGTATGTTTCAATATTTAGTTCTTTCCTAATGAGAATTTGTTGATGATTAAATTTACTTCACTTATTCGAGGATAAACATTGGATTATAATTTTCAAATATCAGTCACACGATAAGAGATATTAGCGATTATAACATACTGTCTAATCTAAAGATTGTGTATATATCTGATTTTTCTGCAACAAAGTCTCAATGTTTTTATCTTTCGATATTTCTAGTCTCATCATAGAAAAAAGTAATGTGATAATTCAAATCCCAACACAAATTACCCGACAAAAATAATTGGAAAAGGTTTTCTATATTCGTTTATCCATCAAAATGATTAAAATAATTCTAATATCTTTCATTATAATATTGTATGTTTCATGGAATGTATCAATGTTTAGATAGAACTATGTTTAACCGCAATCTTCACAATGTCATTAACATGTTTAGGTAGAATTGATTTTATGGAACTTCCATTTATAGATTTTAAAAAACCATAATCTAATTTTTATTTGATAAGTTCTCATTATATGTATATGTGAATGGAACAATTAGAGTTTATTGTAAAAAAAATTGTGTATAGTTGATATATTGACTCTGATCAAAATATTATAGATTTTTTATTCTAGTTTTATAAAAAAAAAAATTAAGCGGTTATTTATATTTATTTATAGAATCTCATTTGCTAAAATTAGTTTGTTCTAGTATTTGAAATGCCTCCAATTGTTTTATGGTCTGTTGTGTTTTTTTATTAGTTTTTGTATAGGAGACTTTTTGAAAGGGAATCTACCTTAGTTGTACATAGAAAT